>CM044104.1:8073339-8093636 GCA_024174645.1 Lemna minuta | reverse complement strand
GATGGCTTATCAACCTCAGAACCCAACATTATATTCTTGTAAAGCTGAATATATAGCCATTACATCAGCCGTGTGTCAAGCTATATGGATAGCAAGGTTAGAGAAGGAGGTAATCAGGGTTCAGATTGAAGCCATGAAGATTTGGGTTCATGACCAATCAGCCATCATGCTTAGCAAGATGGCTTCTCACCAGAACATAACCATGCACATTGATACACGCTACCATTTTATATGAGATTGCATCAAAGATTGAAGAATCATCATCGAGCATGTCAAGACCGAAGACCAATTGATGGACATACCCACAAAAGCATTGGCAAGAGTAAAATTTGTGGAGCTTTGTGCCAAAATTGGAGTGAATAATTCTTGGGATGTGGAGAAAACCAACGAGGAGAATGTGGGAAGTGATTTTTCACCCTGAGCATGGCTGGAGCACATGGTGCCCCCACGGCATGCAAAGGAGATCACCTAGCGTGCACATGTAGTGCACACTCGGTGGGTGTTGTAGCACCCACCATGATGGTGCCAAGTGGCGTGCACTGGCATGCAGGGACAAAATCTAGAGTGTGCCTGCGATAGGACGCTTGGAAGGTGCTACAATAACCGTCGAGTAGACGCGCATGTGGTGCACACACGACATTTTTTAAGGGACCTTGCATGCACATGTGTTGCCATATCGAAGGGCAGCTAAAAAAAACCTTTGAGATGTGTTCCATGTGCACTCCATGGTGCACACTGATCACAAATTTTCACACGCCTTCAGCAGGACACATGCACATTAAAACATAGGAGCATTTTTTTATTGTTCTCCTTGTAAGCCTATAAATAGGCACCTCTAGAGCATCCCTAAACACATCTTAGGATTCCTTTCTTCCTCTAGAGGGTTGTATGTGAGTTTTCAGTGGTTTTAGTGTATTTCTTCCTTCTTTTCTCATTTTTCCTCCTCTTTGAGTGTTTGTGTGTGCTTTTGTCCAATGTGCTCATGAACTTTTGGAGTGTTCCTTGAGGTGATCAGCAGTCAATAGTGGAGGCCTACATAGGTGGTGCTAGTAGCCTCCTATGGTGGGGGCGGCTCCCTCCTCAAGTCAAGATGATGAGGAATTCCTAGTGTGGCTAGGTGATGAAATGACTTTGTGTAGTCGTTAAAAATACACTTCCTCATGTCAAATTTTTTTTCAAACTCACCAATTTGAAATTTTACTCATGAGTTAATTATTATATTGGTGAATAGGGGCCGAATCCATAGAGAGTTTGTAAATTTTTTAAGATTAATTCAAAATTAGATCAAATTGGAAAATGAATAGGAGTGAAACATTCAAGATTTTAGTATTTTTGGAAAGAAAACTCCAAGAAAAATCCACATAATAAAAAATCACTCGATTTGGATTAGAATTTGCGTAGAAATGGAGCGAAAAGAAGAAAGAAAATTTAATCATGACGAGAGAGAAATTAACTAAAATTCATAAAATTAAACTAATCTATGCATCATAATGAAAATCTAATGTTATAGGAAAAAATATTTTAAAGAAAACACATAATTTAACCCAAAATCGCAGTCGAAATGAACAAATTAATCACCGAATCAAGGCTATGAATTCTGCATTTTGAAAAACAAAATTCAGAGTTCAAGCTCTCGATCAAATCTTGATTGTAAATAGTCCTCAATGGTAGAAATGAGTCTGAAAGAGGAAGAAAACAAGAGATTCAAGAATTGAGATTTCCAAAAGGTTTGATTGATTAAAACATCCAAGAATACATTTTCTATCAGAGAGAGAGAGAGTATAATTAGGAGAAATGGGTGTGGCCATTTGACCAATGCTTCATCATCAATCTATAGTCCGGATGAAATGCCAAGAAGTTGAATTGATGTCTTTAAGTCATAGCTATTAGATTTGCAATGAAGTGCTAAGATTCACCACGTCCATTCATGAAGAGGAAGTGCAATATAACGTGCGCCATTCGATCTTCTTCAAAAATCTGAGATGCTACCACGCATTTATGGAAGTCTATTAGTGATGTCAAATCTAGAATTTATAACTCTCACGATGAATGGCCAAGATTGATAAAAAATAATAAGATGAATTGTCTCACAATAAAGGATGACCACGTACCGCTCCATTTAAGTGAAAATGGAGGGACACGATTAGATTACAAAATTTCAAGCTCTAGGAGGTGCCACGTCACGTACGAAAAAATGATGAGATGTGACCATAATATAAGGGTGGCGTGTTAGATGCAGTTAGCTCATGCCCTCTCATGGCGCTTAATAACAAATCTGCATGCTCTAATGAAGTGAAACGTGTGGCTCACATGGGGCGCGCTTAATCACTAATCAGCTACCACATCAGCGCACATATAAAAACCCATTTTTAATATTTTTAAAGTTAAAATAAATCCAAGAAAATTTTTATAAAAAATATTTTTTTTAATCCCTAAAACTTAAAAAAATTCATAACTTTCAATATACTACTCTTTTTTAATCCTTTTTTGTTTGATTGTAAATTAAGCGATCTATCATTCTAAAAATTCAAATTCAATACAAAAATTTAAAAATTCAAATATACTCATTTTCCTTGGCAAATAAAACTAAAAATAGTTTCTATTATTATTTGCAATTAAAACTCAATTAAAATCTCAAATATAAAATAGGAATCATCTACTCTAAAAATTTTAGGTTCAATTATACATGATTATACCTTTAGAATAATGTATTTTGATATTATAATTTTAATTACATAGAATGCTAAATATGCACTCAAAGTATGATAACATACATAAGAATGGAATGTTTTATGCCTTAATTTGCATTAATAATCTTATAATTGTATCTATAGGTTGCATGTTATCACTAGGGCTTCCAAAGGGAAGACCCTTGAAGGTGACGGTGGTCACTACCAACAAAATATGGGAAAGAAGGCAACGATTGTTGCTCCATGTAGAAGGCCACACAACGGTAGTTGTCTCACCTTTAAAAGGTGCCTACACCAATGGTTGTCACGCTCAGAAGAGAGGCGTGTGACGATTGTCATCAAGTCTTGAAATAGCCTTAAGGTGGCAAATACCGCGCTTTGACTAGCGACGTAGAAGACAGAGAGGGTCCCTTTTCTTGAGAAACGATGGCAATTAAGAGGTTTCCCAAACTCGCAATGGTAGGTGGGATTATATAGGCATTGGCGGGTACTACAAGATAAAGATGGTGGAGGTTGGTACTAAAGGTAGAGGCATGGTATGCAAAAGCAGCCCAATGCGGTTAGACCAGGCAAGAGGCATGTGGTGCCGACCAGGGCGGCAAGGCCGTGCTAGCAATGTGATGATGTTGGCAAGATAGTAAGGGCCACGATGGCATGGTGGAGATGGCGACAAAGTAGATAGACAATGGCAAAACCAATGGTGGCTGCAAAAAAATTGTCTGGCGAAAATGGTAATACTGCAGTGGCCGCTGAACAAACTAGAGAAGGTTGCAAAAATAATAAAAATCAAGAATAAGAGAGAGAGAGAGAGAGATAGAGAGAGAGAGGAGAAGAGGAGACAAGCATTGGCCCGCTTGAAATCATATTTTTTTATCTCCCCGAAATGTCCAGTGTTACGATCGCTAAATTCATAGGATATACAGCTCATATTATAGGTGATACAATATAATTAAATCCTAGCCATCTATTGATAACATGCTAACTAGACATGATAATACATGATTATTAATCCATATTAACGCATAAAAGATTTCATTCATATGCATGTTATTATATTTATGAGTATTTATCTATCATTCTATGAAAAAGTATTATAATCTTGAAATACTTTAATTTAGGATGAATTAAAGTAATAATTTTATAACCCATCTTTACTTAAGATTATGATTAAATTTTAAAGTTAAATAATAAGAGAAATCATTTTATAAACATTCATCTAACTTTATAAAGTTTTAAATCTTAAAGAAATCAATGTATTTTTGAAATAGAAATTAAATCTCTTCTTATTTATTAAATTTCACTTTTTAGAATGATAGATAATTAAATTTTGGATCAAATGAAAGAAATTTGGATCAATTTGGAGTTATATTTTGAAAGTTATGAATTTTCTAATTTTTGTATATTTTTATAGATTTTGTCTAAAATTTTCTAAATTTTTAATGAATTTCTAAGGATTTTCAAGAATTAAAAATTGATTTTTCTAATTAATAATAGATTTTACATATATTTTAAAGTACGCAGGTGATGCGGCACGATATGGAGCGTCCAATCGCATCGTGATCAACGGTCGAGGCAAGGAGGCGACGTGGCAGCGTGAGGAGCGTCCAATCGCGCTAGGAATCAAAGCCGTCGATCTTCACCTAAGTGAGGGGGGTACGTGGCACATCACGTTTCATCGATGAATCATTTTCTAACCGATTTAATCAGAGCAGTAGATCCAAGGAGTTATAAAGGCACAGATTAAATCGATGGAAACACATCACAAACGTCCAATCACGATCCAACAATGACCTTTTGATGCGTTTTTATAACGCTCGCGACAGTGGCTTCATCTCGGCCATCGATCGAAGATCCAACGGCCATGAATTAACGGTAACCATTCGCATCCGATGTGTTTCATCAGAGCCATTGATCGCAGATTAAATGGAGATCGAACGGTTACGCCCAAATCATCTTGTAAATTGAGATATTCTTAGAGATTGTAAAGCATTCGAGAGCAACTCGACTTAATCGAACTGTTTAGACACCAAATCTCTTTAATTTCTTGATCCCAATTTCTTCTAGAGTTCTTATTTTCTCATCCACGGAGTGCTTAATTTCAGGTTTTCGATGATCGACGAGGAAGAAATCGATGGTTGAACTCCACGAATGGTGATTTCTGAATTTTGATGAATATCCTTGATTCTGGCGAATAATTAGATCAATTCGATTGCAATTATGGGTTGGGGATCTAATTTCTTCCTAATCTATCTTCTTTTAGCATTTAATTTCAAATTAGAATCGTAATTTTAAGTAATTTCAATCTTAATTTTTGGACTTTGCAATTTTTCATTTTCGGAAATTCACCTCTGTTCAATCTTCAATTTCTCCGCGAAATCAAAGTCAAATTCATTGTTCTTTGATTCTATGAATTCGTCTTCAAGTCCTCTTTCATGAAATATCCATTTTTCCAATTTCCATTATCAATTCATCTTCTGATTTGATCAAATTTGAAGAGATCATCAGAGATTTCCCTAATTCCCTGTGGATTCGACCCTTATTTACCATTATACCCTTCAATTCGTGAATTATTCATCAAATAGGTAAGTTTGGACTTTATTTTGACACTTGACCGTGTGTATTCAATGACCACTTGATCTCGTCTCGTCATCTATCTTGTTTGTCCTATCTACATTTAAATCCTAATTATAAGATCCGTGTCTTGCTTACTATATTTAATCTTATCTATTGATCATATGTAATTAATGTATTCGCTTTCATCATCATAAATGAATTTGAACGTATAATTATTTCTAATATGATACACTTTATCATGTTTTTTATGATTTTTTGCATTCATAATGTTATTCTACTTATGTATTCTATTTGCATCTAAATAGTGTTGATTATGCATAAATATGAATATGCCTTGTCATACATTGTTCTTTTGGCTTTTATATCTTGAGACTAACTCCATTTGACCTTTTTGAAGTCAAGTGGTAGAATTCTCATATTTATAAGAGTTTTATGGATGAAAGGACATAGGAAAGCATATGGAAATACATGGAGGCAAATTGTGATGGAAGAGACGAGAAAATGACTTCTTCATCATTTTAAGGGACAAGTCAACTCTAAATCCCAAAAGTCAAAGGGTATAATCGAGCTTCAAGGTGGTAAAAGGTGTGAAGAAAGCTCAAGGTTTCTCAATTTCATCTTTTAAATAATTATAGAGATCATCCTATCCTTTTGGAGGCAACCACTTCACTAAGTTAAGGTAAGTTAAAGTTGCTCAACTTTCTCTATTTTAGGAAAATTTGACCAACCTACATTAAAATTCTTTTAAATTAATTTATTTTATATTTAAAATGAAATGGAGGTCACCCTCTTAAGAAGGAGTTGGGAGTCACCTCTTTTAGGAGGTAGGGTTCATGTCTTTACAAAGGGAGGTTATTACCTCTTTTTGAGGAGGTGAGACTCTTTCTTTAGAAAGGGGTTGGGCCACCTCATTTAGGGGAAAGATTGCCTCTTTGAGGAAGTCAACACACCATTGGACGCCCTTGGGGTGGTCCATATCTACCCTTGGTTACCTAGAACCCAAAAAGACCCTCTCTATATAAGGCTATATTTTCTCTCTCTTCTCTTGTTTTTTTGTCTCTCTTAGAATAAGGCTACTAGAAGGAAGAGGAGAGGAGGTCAAGGCCCAAGAAATGCATTTCTTGATTATCAATCTTTTAGTAGAGAAGAAATCAAGCAATGATCATGATTGGAGCAGATTGAGCATCACTCGGCCTAGTACCAGTGATAACATGCAATCTTAACATGATAATACATGATTATTAATGCCAAATAAGGCATAAAACATTCCATTTATATGCATGTTATCATACTTTGAGTGCATTTCTATCATTTCATACAATTTTATGTTATAATCATAAAATGCTTTAATTTAGGGTTCATTATGATGAATTAAAGATAAATGATTTTATAACCTATCTTTAAATGAGATTATAAGTTGGTTTTAAAGTTAAATAATGAGACAAATCATTTTTATAAACATTCATTTAATTTTCTAAAGTTAAAATCTTAAAGAAATGAATGTATTTTTGAAATAGAAATTAAATATCTTGTTATTTAAATATTTTTACTTTTTATAATGATAGATAATTGAATTTCAGAGCCAATAAAAAATCTAGATTAATTTAGAGTTGTATTTTGAAAGTTATGAATTTTCTAATTTTTAGGGATTTTTCTGGAATTTTCCGAATTTATTTTTGATTTTAATCTATTAAAAAAAATTAAAAAATTATAAAAGGGGGTTTATTTTTGCGCGGGACCCACGTGGATGGGACGTGGCACGCAAGGCTATGTGGACCCACGCGAGCGCCTACATGGCGCAGAGGTGACACGTGGCATGCATATTTATATTTACTTGTAATATATGATATTATAGTACATATAAGCATCCAATATTCGGATTACGCTAACCCTCATATTCGTCACCTATTATAAACCCATTTATTTTCATTAATTTTTCCCGCGTGGGACTAAGTTCCACACGGTATTCTATTTCAGGTGACGTGGAGCTACGTGGTGCGTCGGATGTGATCGCAAAGCGTCAATCCAATAGACGCGTGGTCCATCGGATCTTTAATCAAGCACGTGCCTTACAGTCACTTAAGCGAAGCTCGTAAGATTAATCTCGACCGTTCATCAACCGAGTTATAACGGTCGAGATTAATCGCAATCGGTGGACTCATCTATTCATCAAAACGCATCTAAAACGCTCGATGAAGATCCGACGGATGGCGTTTCGCGCGTTTTATAACGCATAATCACGTGGCATCATCTCACGCGTCCGATCGTGATCGAACAGCCGTGACTTAACGGTAACGTTTCGCGATGAACCGTTTCATCAGAGCTGTTAATCAAGACGATCAGACCGTTACGCCCAAATTGCCTATAAATTAACATGTTCATCAATTTTGTTAGACATTCTTGGATGTATTCATCAAATTGATCAATCTACACCCTTCCATCCTTAAATCTGTTGCTTCTAATCTCTTCTAGACTCGTTTCCGCATCCACGGAGTGATTAAAAGTGAGATTTCGTCGATCGATTAAGGAGCATTAGTCTCTTGAACACCGATGCTCGCTTTCAAAATCGTGGAATGAATAGCTTCGATCCAGCGATTAATTCGATCGATTTGATCGCTATCTCGGGTTAGAATACTTGTTTTCCCTCTAATCTATCATCGTGTATCATCAATTTGTAATTTAGGATCATAATTTAGTTTAATTTCATCGTTAATTTTGGTTTTATGATCTTCCGATTTTCAGAAATTTCATCCCTTTTTGCTCTTTGATTTCTCCGCGATTACTAATCCAAATCGAGTGATTTTTGATTCCGTGGATACGTCTTTGAGTTATATTTCTAAATCTACCATTTTCCCTATTTTCTATCACCAATTGGTCGTCCGATTTGATCAATTTGTAAAAGATCTCTCAAAAATACCTTATTTCCCTGTGGATTCGACCCTTATTTACCATTATACCCCTCAATTCATTATTAAATCATCAAATTGGTAAGTTTGGAATTATTGTTGACACGAATCGGTGTGAAATTAACGACTGTATTGATTCGTTCCGTCAACAGGCATCGCGACGGGGTTTGTGCAACAATCCGTCTTCGGTTCTTGTTTGTGCTCATCTCCATAAACAATAAATGTGTATTTTATTTTCATTCTTATTTTTAGTTTCTTTTAATGTTGTAGCTTTGACATCATCCACACTCACAACTCTCTCTCTCTCTCTCGCTATCCTTATCCATTGATCCGTCAATGCATCACTACTACCGACCATTCTTCTCATCATCTCATCTCCATTTCATTTATTTTTACATTAATTTTCCATTTTAATTCTGATTTCACTTTTAATTAAAAAATAAACCTAAAAATTATCACTTATATTCATCTCCACATGCCCCATTTATGCTTGCACTTCTT
Source organism: Lemna minuta (assembly GCA_024174645.1). Classification (NCBI taxonomy): domain Eukaryota; kingdom Viridiplantae; phylum Streptophyta; class Magnoliopsida; order Alismatales; family Araceae; genus Lemna; species Lemna minuta. The sequence continues at coordinate 8,084,965 of CM044104.1, read as the reverse complement.
TGCACACTCTTGCTTCTTTTCACACTCTCACATTTCCTTTGAACATCTAATCTCATTACCTAAGCTCCATTTAGATTCAACCCTTGCTTACTCTATACTAATTAAGGATTTATAAATTTTATTCTATGAAATAGAGACATAACAATGACAAAAAACACACATAACCAAGTTTGTCATCTATCTTTGACCCTAATTGTGTTTGAATCTAAACTATGTGATACATATATGGGTCATTAATATATGTTTCATAAGATAACATATATACATATATGTATATATAATTGGAGACCTCGCAAATGGGGTACGTGGTCGAGGCAAAGTGGTGGAGAGTTATGGCTTCAATGAGCTTGTCAATCAGTTGAGTCCTTTGCTAGAGGCAGAGTTGTGGCTCAAAGAGTGCTAGTCAAAGCCACAACTGGGAGGCTGCAATTCAAACTAATGTATTCGACTCTGATTTCATCTCTATAGCTGCCCGATAAGAAACCAATGGTGACAACATAACAGTAGGATGTGTTGGGATCTGAAGCTTGAAAAGCTCTCCAAGTCTTTGTCCAAAATAGTGATTGCAGCAGAAGATTTTGAATCAAAACATTCAAAATAGTTGAAGCACCAAAAATAGATGATCTCATCATCCATTCTAGGTGATCTTATCATCTAGTATAGAACGAAATTCATACTTACATGGATCATTTGAAAGATTTCTTCAACCGTCCAAGCGTCCGGCCTCTAGCAGTATCCACACATTCTCCAGACAATCGAATCTCCTCTTGAACACTCGTCACCACGAGAGGAAGAGAAGAGGGAGGAGAATTTCCACTAGGCTTGCATGGGCACCTCTATTATGGTCGTTCTCCCCCTATTTATAGACTTTGGGAATGTGAAATTTTCACAAAAACCCTTATTATTATGTCTATATCCACCGACATCCATTGACCTTATGTGTGTGACCCTCTAGGTCCAAATATCTCACCAGTTAATGACTCTATCAACCCAATAACACTTATTGGTACTCCTTATCAATTAACTATATCAATATATAGATTAATTGACTAAGGATCAATTTAACCCAATGACGGAACGAATCGATGTGGTCATTAATTTCACATCGATTCGTGTCATAAATAAAACCAAACTTACTAATTTGATGATTTTATAATGATTTGAGGGGTATAATGGTAAATAAGGGTCGTCTCCACAGGGAAATAAAGTATTTTCGAGAGATATTTTAGAAATTGATCAAATCGGACAATGAATTGGTGATAGAAAATAGGGAAAATGATAGATTTGGAAAGATATCTCAAAGACCTATCCACGGAATCAAAAATCACTCAATTTGGATTAGTAATTGCGGAGAAATCAAAGAGCGAAGTGGGATGAAATTTCTGAAAATCGGAAGATCAAAAACCGAAATTGAAAACAAAATTAAACTAACTTATGAACCTAAATTAAAAATTGATGATACATGACGAAACATTAGAGGGAAAACTTGTTTTCTAACCTGAGATATCGATCGAACTGATCCAATTAATCGTTGGATCGAGGCTTTTCATTCCGTGATTTCGAAAGCGAGCATCGGTGTTCAAGAGACTAATCCTCCTTAATCGATCGAGGAAATCTCACTTTTAATCACTCCGTGGACACGAAAACGAATACAGAAGAGATTAGAAGCGAGAGATTCAAGGATGGATGGGTGTAGATAAATCAATTTGATGAAATCATCCAAGAATGTCTTACAAAATCGAAGAAAACCTCAATTTATAGGCGATTTGGGCGTAACTGTTGGATGGAGCATTTAAACCTTCATCAACAGTTCAGATTAAACGCATGAAGTCGAATCGTTATGAATAGATCTTGGCCGTTAGATCGCGGATGGATGCTCCCGATGATGCCTGATGTGTATGCGTTATAAAACGCGTGAAAAATTCATCCGTCTGATCACGATCTAACGCTTCAGATGCCTTTTGATCGCGTGAAATCTGGACCATTATAACTCTTATTTTAAGACACGTGCACGATCGCGATCTGGTGGACCTTGAGTCCACTTCATCAACACGTGACTGATGCAGGACGACGTGGTGAAAACCCTCGTGCCTGATCAATGGCACTGAGGTAGACCGGAGGTAGCCGGTCAAACCTAACCTATGGATAAGCAAATCCTAGACCCTAAGTATGAGACCTCTAACCTAACCCTAAGTGCGAGGCATGCCGATCAGCTGAAAGTCGACTCCGGTGACCCGGAAACTCGCGATGATGGATAGGGTGAGATCCTCTCGATCCACGTCCGGAGGCGTGGAAATCGCTCGTCCTGGAGTAGCCGGAAGGCTGCAGCTCACGCTCAGTGCTGGACCTGACGCACGCGTGGGGACTCTCAAACCTATATCAGTAATACCCTATCTACGTCTTCCGTCGGCGGTGGAGACGAGTAAAAAGAAAATGCTTCGAAAAGTAATTAGACTTTAAAAGGAGGGGGACGAAGCTAACCCTGCGGGCGCGAGTCCAGTCGGTCGGGCGAGGGAGGTCGTCGAGCGCGGCAGCGGTGTCGTACACCGGACGAGTCGGCGAGGGAACGCGGAGGGGCGATCGGCGCGGAGCGGGGCGATGAAGAGTCGTGGCGAGTAGGACGAGTCGCGGCGAACACGGGAAGGCGGGAGGTGGCGGCCGGGGCCGGCTCGGAGCAGTCGGGGCCGGTTCAGGGCGGTCCGGGCCGGGCTGGACCGGTCTGGGTTGGCCTGGGCCGGTCTGGTCCGTGGTGGGCCGGTCTGGACCGGTCTGGGCCGGTCTGGGCCGGCCTGGGTCGTACCGGGCCGGTTCGGACCGGCAGGGGTGACCCGGGTGGTCTGGACCGGGTGGTTCGGACCGGTCTGGGGCGGCCCTGGCGGGCTGGACCGGTCGGGTCGACCCGGTCTGGGCCGGCCTGGTCCGGCGTGGACCTGGTCTGGCGCGGATGCGTCTGGGCTGGCTGGACGGGGGTCGGCCTGGGCGGCCCGGTCTGGTCAGGACCGGTCCGGGTTGGCCCGGGTTGACTCGGCCGGTCCCAGCTGAGGGTGGAACGGTTCCCGCTGAGTTGACTCAGCGGGAATCGTTCAGTCTTCCTCTTCGCCGATTAGGGTTCTCGCAGGGGAAATCGGAGGCGCGCGGCGCAGGAGAAGGCGGCGACGGCTCGGCGTGTCGGATGGTCTCGCCGGCGGCGGATCGGCGGAAGAAGGCACGGCGACGGTCCTCGGGCGGAATGGAGAGGCGGAGCTGGCGGGAAGACGCGGAAGGCGGCGAACGACGCGCGGAACCTGGTCGCCGAGGTGGCTACTGGGCGCGAGCGTGAAGACGGTGGCATCTGCGGCCAGGGACGAGACGTCGACGGTGACGGAATCGGAGGAGGCGGCCACGAAACGCGACGGCGGCTGTTCCCGGGAGATCGATGAAGGGGGAAAAAGGGCGTTCGGACCTTGGTGATCGCCGGAGGAGGTGGTGGAGGAGGAGAATGAGGAAGGTGGACTCGCGGAGGAGGCGGGGCGAAATCGGAGTAGACGGAAGCGGATCGGAAAGCAGCGGCTGGGAGGATCGACGGAGATGGAGGTGGAGGTGGAGTTAGAGATGGGGATGATGGAGGTGGAGGCGGAGTTGAGGCGATGCTTAGCAGCAGCGGCGGCGGAGCAAGCGGCGGCGGCGGCTCGATGGCGGCGGCGGCGGCGCTAGGTCGGCGGCGGCGGGCTGGAGCAGCAGCGAGAGGTATCAACGTGGCCGGGAGCAAGGAGTGGCGGCGGTCAGCGCGGCGGCGGCGGCGGTGGCACGGCGTGCGGCGGCGGCGGCGGCGGCGGCGGCGGCGGCGAGCGGTTGGACTCCTTCCCCGGCCTTCCGTGAGCAGCCACTCGAGAAGAGGATCTTCCTTCTTTTTTCTCAAATGACGGCTAGGGTTTGTGGGGGGGTCCCTTCCCCTCTTATAGAGCCCTTGTTGGGCCAAGAGAGGAAAGGGCCCACTTGAGGCCCACAACCCACACCCATACTCATAGAAATAGAAATAAGGTTCACAAAAAGGGAAAGGGCCTTAGGCTAGGGTCCCGAAACAAAGGGAAACCCACCCAACGGCCTAAAGAGAGAGAGAAATAAACGAGGACCCGCTTAAACACGTGCGGGTCAAAAGATCCATAATAAAGAAATAAAGAAGTAAAGATAAGCGGATAGATCCGCGCGCGCAAAAGGGCTCCTCCGACGCCGTGATATCGTGTCTTGGTGGCGACGGGGGTCGTACGCCACCAGTGACGATCCACGCGCCTTGAATCCAATGCGCCACCTTCAGCCACGTGTCCTGCAAACTTAAAAATGGGAATAGTATAGTCCCACACGGATACAATTAAAGAAACTAGACGGGTTTATAAGGTGCGCCGAATTAGAGGGTTAGCGTATATACGATTATGGATGCTTATATGTACTATAACCCTAATATTATGAGTAAATATAAATATGCACACGTGTCACATCCGCGCCACGCATGCACTCGCGTGGGTCCGCATGGCTCTGCCACGTGGCCTTGCATTCCACGTCACATCCACGTGTCCCGCGCGAAAATAAACCCCCTTTTTATTATTATTTTTTAAATTTTTTTAAACAATTTAAACTCAAAAATAAATTCATAAAAATCCAGAAAAATCTCTAAAAATTAGAAAATTCATAACTTTCAAAATACAACTCCAAATTAATCCAGATTTTTTTCATTGGATCTGAAATTCAATTATCTACCTTTTTAAAAAGTCAAAATATTTGAATAACAAGACATTTAATTTCTATTTTAAAAATATATTCATTTATTTAAGATCTTAACTTTAGAAAATTAAATGCATGTTTACAAAAATGATTTCTCTCCTTATTTAACTTTAAACCCACTTATAATCTCAAGTAAAGATAGGTTATAAAATAATTTATCTTTAATTCATCATAATTAACCCTAAATTAAAGCATTTTGAGATTATAACATAAAATTGCATGAAATGATAGAAATGTACTCAAAGTATGATAACATGCATATAAATGGAATGTTTATGCCTTATTTTGCATTAATAATCATGTATTATCATGTTAAGATTGTATGTTATCACACCCCCCCCCCAACTTAAATGATTTCTAGTCTCTTAGCAATTTTACTATAGAATCTCCCTAGAAAGTCCTTTCCACTTCTCAATCCTACTACTAAAGAGGTGAAATGTATAAAGTATGATTACTCTTCCTCATAATGTGGACCATATTGATCTAGATTCCATTTCTAGGTTGACTTCTTTAGTGCATATTAGGGTAGTGCTCATCGGCTAATGCTCGAGTCTAATTCTCAATTGTGATCGAGGTGAGCATCTCTAGGGTTTAATGCTATGGGGATGAAAAGATCCTCACACTCTCATGAGCAGATGTAATCCTTACCCTCTCCATAGATTCATCACTCCTTCCCTCAAAATGGAGGCTACTAAATGTATTAGAATACCCCTCAACTTACTTTCCTCCTAAAAAGAATGCAATTGCAAAGGTATTCCTATCTTTGAGATGCAGCGTTTGAGGTGGTTGAAAGAAAATTAAAGACACTATATCTAAAGGAATGATGTGGTTAAAAGCAAATATAAGTAAAAAAAATGGATTTTTAAAAGCAAAGGTGGTACCACTTATGATAATGTAGCTCCCAAATGATGTGGATGATGATGGATGGTAGGATAGATGGAAATGGTAGAGATGGTGGTGGAAGAAGAGAAGATATTCCTCTAACTTATTCTCCTTCTTTATACTTCTTCTATTTCTCTCTTTTTCTTTCTTTTTCTCCTTCCCTTTTCGTTGCCTCTCACGAGTGCTACCGCGATGCCATCTTCGTGCTCCAACGAAAATTAGGAGGAAGAAGAGGTGAGGAAGGAGATGATCTGGTCTTCCTTGGGTAAGGGCCAATGTTGAATGGAAGGAGATGAGATGGAGATAAAATATAAGAGAGGTACAATAGCGCGGCACGAGAGAGGGAGAGGGAGACCTACGGAGAGTGAGGAAGTATTAACATTAAAAAGAAACTAAACTTTTCTTCTGATTTTTCAACAACACAAGTTCGATGAGAAGAACACCCCCCAAGAGAAGTCATAAACCTACTAGAAAGCAAAAAAAAATAGTTGAAAAAAAGGAAGAGGAAGGATAAGAAGTTGATGCCCCCTAAAAAATAATTTCCCCCCTTTTAAAACCCTCTGATGAGAGATGAGAGAGATTTCCCATGGAGAGTTTCCCCCTCGATGGCTTCTTTGATTGGGCTCAAAGAGGCTTGTCTTGGACAGCCCATGTAGTCTTTACTCATGAGGAGGTGCTCACTCTTCTGTTGTTTTTGGGTTCTTGAGATAAAGAAGGTAAAATTCATGTAGAGAGATCTATTTCATGTTCTTATATCAAAAAATAATTAAATCATGAGATGGTGGATGTGATGATATGTTCAAGAGTTAATAGAGTTAAATAATAGCAAATAATAGGTGTTTATAATTACTTTTTATGATTTTATCACCCTGCTTTGCCCAACTAACCTAATGAATTGATGGGCTAGCACACGCACACGTGGTGCCATGTGATAGCGTGTAAGGGCGCCATGCAGCGTGTAGGTAGTGCATGCATGGCACCCATGAAGAGAAGTGGTTGAGAGCCATAAGGCCATAGGTTGTAAATCATTTCCTATTTATATTTCATAATTTTCTAAATGTTTTCAATGTGGGACTAACCTTATATCTTTGTGCCATAGGTGGCGTGGCACACCAATGATCGCTAAACTTGGAGATTATATAACATCTATCAATCTTCACTAATATATGTATAAATATGGAAATCTTAACTAATCATCATGGTGAATCATGATTTTTTGATAAAAATGTGGGCCACAATGCCCATGTTTTGCGACATGTAACACTGCCAAATTAGCCTAATTTTCATCTAGAGAATCAGGTCATCTAAATTTTTTACCTATCTCTCATTAAGTGGCTTCATCGTAACCATCAAATGAAGATAAAATGGTGGAAATTATCTAGGCACCTTCTACTTTCGTGCAACCCAGGCCTTAATTCCATTTGGCAAAATTCAAGCCAGGAATAATCATGGTCATCAAACAGCTACTAATCAATGCACCTCACTTAAGATGAGTGCAATTAAGGCCATCACTCATCACACCCAGAAATAAAACACAGCCAAAAATCCTTGTAGATATATATCTCTCTTTGTGTCCAATATATCTCTTGAATTTCTAATAGATCATACTTGGCGGACATTTTTTTAGATCTCTTTCTTAGATTGTGTTCTAGAGTTGTGCATGTGTCTATTAAATGCTTATAACTGAGATTTTATTGAAAGAATGGGGTGAATTTGTGAATTAAATCAAGGGCTTCATCCAAGAGAGCATGGAATGAAATTCTTTTGATTCGATAATTTTTTGGATCAATTTTCACATTACCTTAGTCTTATAATTTTTAATATTTCATCATTTAGGTTTATAGCAGTTTTTAGAACCTTTGATTAATCAAAATTGAATTTTCTTTCTATTTTCCCTCCCCTCATCTATAATTTTCTCTCTCTAAATTCTACCTTCAATTTTTCCTTTCTTTTAAATCCAAATCATTTGGAACTTATTAACTAGAGAGGTATAGTCCTCTAATTTTCAAATATACATCTTTTGCTAATTTTTCAACTCATTTCATCATCCAATTTCACTTAATTCTACGATCTCTCATAAATCAACCTTAATCCAGTTTTTTGACCTTTTTAATATTTATACAAAAATTAACCATCCATTAAGCGAGTTAAGACTTTGATGGAGAATTATTTTGAAACATGAACACAAGGGTTCTAAATGAACCTATCCTCCTCCTCCTCCTCTTCCTCCTCTTCCTTATCCACCAACTTGAAAGATTATCCATTTATTAAATGGATGAAGAAGACCTCTCTAAATAATTGAAAGAGAGTGTAGATCTTAACGGAATTATCTTCCCTCATCTTTCTATTTTACATTGATCTAATGATTGACTTGGTCAAAAGAAATTAGCCTTAACCTTAGATAATTAGAATCCCTTGAATGGACCAAGTCAACCACCCTTTTACCCTTGATATAGGCTCCTATTTTCCAAACCTTATCTACCATATCATAGGTACCTTATATAATTATAAATAATGATCTCAAAAGAAACAGCAATAGGAACATCTTTGTGTGATTTTCCTTGAAGACCACCCTTAGTTAGAAAGTTAGGAGAGATCTAAATGTTATTACTGTTAGAAGAGACTAACCTCAGTGGCAACTCAAGACAAAGTCCATGAAGACAGTCATGATTAACATTAAGAGGACTTCACGGGTTATAAGAATTATGAATATTTCATTTGACTGATGAAGAGCAAGACTGATAAAGATCAATGAGACTCTTCATCTCAACCATATGCCATTACAAAAGCACTACATAACATGAAGTCTTCCAAGACACTCCTGAAAGTGGAGTCCACGTAAAGAATACATCAGTGAAGAAATGTCCACGAAGGTTACTCAAGACAACAGGACGATTCATATCCGCGGGAAAGAAGCTTTCTTAATCAACTGATCAGAAAGCAAAACTCCCGTCCATCGATACACACGGGAGCTAAAAGGAGTTGAAGAAGATTTCTGAGCTCCTTCCGGTCAAAGCTAGTGAAGTCAACATCTGTAACAGAGTTTCCGACTCGTCATCATGGATGACTTCATTCCGTGTGGGACTTGACCGTCTGATCAAGATCGGGAGCCTCAAAGGAAATAACGCAGGGAATCGTTATTCATCCCAGCAGATTTCACTCATCATCAGATCCGCTTTCGCCTCAGCAAATAAAATAATCGTCAACACAACAGACTTTGCTCGATGAGAAGAACAACACGAACACCCGGCGAATCCGCTATATTTCCACGAATAGCACGTCATCCCGACAAGAAATCGAGTCAACCCTGTTGACCCTATTTACTACAACGACGCGTGACCGTCAAACTCGGCGAATCACTAATTACGAAGAATAACCACCATTACGACGGCCACGATTGCCTCAAACTACCAGGAAATCCGAACTTCCCGCGGCTTTCCTTACTGACGTGTAATACTGAGGAACCGTCCGCCGTCACGAAGAGACGCCATGACTTCCTGGATGTGAAAATTCCCCCTCGACGCACTTCTTCACGTCCAGTCGGTCCTCTCTCTCATTTCTCCTCTATAAAAGACACGACTGTAACGAAGATCAGATGTTGAAATTTTATGAAAAGTTTGGTTTCGTGGGTTCGTTTTACCCTTCCGTGTTCATCGTTCTCCTTGTGCCTCTCCCTACTTCCTTCTTCTCCGATTCTACCTTCCTTTCTTTTCTCCCCCATTTCTATCGTCTTTCAATACTAAAATCCGAAGCATTCCGAGACTATCCGATGTCAGCGGGAGTAATCTACGGCATCTCTTCTCGTCTTCTTCAGGTAACTCATCCTCGTCTCTCTTAGTGAACTAGTTCGTTTCTTTAAATCTTAAGTCCAACATCGACGCTCATACGAGTTTAATTTCTTCGCCGTCGTAGAATATTCATCTGAGAACTCTTTTACTATCTCTCTCCTATCATCCTTATAATAATCGCGTATAGAATATATTATTCTTACTCCTGTCCTCTACCACCCTTTCTCTCTTCCCTCATCCGCTATCTCATATTATGCAATATAATAATATCACTCTTCCTTTCATACATCTTAAGATCCCTCTTTCTGCGCTTATTCTTCACATTCTCCTTCTTATATTCACCTATCCTCTTTACTCTTCTCTCATAATATTTTATGAATTATTCTCTACATTATTTCTCTGAATTATAAATTTCTTTCTCACTGATATCACTTCATAGATCCTCCCTCATATGTAGGATTATTTCTTGAATCATATCATCATCATCATACCTAGCATAGCATCTAAATATCCTACATCACATGGCTTCATCCGAGCGCTCCATTGACGATCGGACGACAGTGATTTAATCGTAATGGTTCACGATGAACCGTTTCATCAGAACTGTTGATTAAATCTAATCGGACGGTTACGCCCAAATACAGTATAAATAGATATGTTCCTCCGATTTGTAAACCATTCGAGAGCAATCAATCAAATTGATCTGTTTAGACACCAATACTCTTGAATCTCTTGATCCTAACCTCTTCTTGACTCAATTCTGCATCCTCTGAGTGCTTAAGATCAAGATTTGGCCGAAAGACGAACGAGAAATCGAAGCTTGAACTTGACGATTGCGATTTCTTGGATTTTTTATGAAAATCCTTAATCCCGTGATTTAATTGGGTTAATCTAATCACAATCGAAGGTTAGTGGAGTCGGTTTTTATTAATCTTTCATCTATTCATGTTTGATTTTCATTTAGATTAGGAATTTCATCTTAATTTCATTTTATTTTCGTTATTTTTGCGGTTCTAAGTTTCTGAAATTATCTCCCACTTCGATCTTCAATTTCTCCACGAAACCAAAGTCAAATTCGATGATTTTTTATTCCGTGGAATTGCCTTGAAGTTCTCTTTCATAATCTACCATTTTCCCCAATTTCTATCATCAATTCATTGTCCGATTTGATCAAATTCGAAGAGATCATCATAAATTTCCTTAATTCCATGTGGATTCGACCCTTATTTACTACTATACCCCTCTAATGACAAGCAAAAGTTACTCTAAATCATACATTTTATTTGCATTTTGATCATTGAATGTTTTAAATCAACAATTATTTTGCATGTTATCATGATATGATGCCTAGAATAATCACTTTTCATTACATTTTAAAATGAGTAGTTAATTACAAATAATTAGTGCTGTTATGAGAAATTTTAAGTAATAATTAGGACTCTCATAAATAAATACTCTATTAGCAATTGTTGAACAAGATAATCCACAATTTTTTTTAGCATTTACTTTAAATAAAATATTATTTTCTTTATCTGAAATAATCACTTTCAGAGGTTTCTTTAATTTTCGGTTATATCAATATTGCCCTAAATGGGCCGATTTGTACTTATGTGTTTTTTTTAGGAATTATGGACAGGCAATGTACGAGAATCGTGTGAGCCAATCACACGATGAGGAAGAAGGTTGTGTGCACAACGATGTGTACACAGTCAACCCGTGTTTCACCTGCTGAGTATGAGCCCCAGGATGCACGAGATCTCCTCCACCAATCAGACCAAGGCTGACCAAATGTTGACCAACCGTAGCAAGTAGCACCAACATGCGTGTGGAGCGAAACAAACCGAGGAACCTAACAAACTCGCGAAAAGGGGGAGAAGCATCGCGATTTCGAAATGTCTTTAAGAGTGAAGAGGAGGGAGGCAAAAGCCCTATGTTCTTGATTTCCCGCCCGAAGAAGATCAGCCTGGAGGACACACCGGGGAAGAAGATCCAATCGTAGTTTTGTAATTTCTGAAATAGACTTCATTTCTGGTTCTCTATTCACGCATTCTTGTTCGCGTGAATAGGTTTAGATACGACAGATTTTTTTTTTGTTCTTTCATCGTTTCTTTTCTTTTCTTTCATTTAATTTTTCTGAATAGAATGATTTCTCAATCGTATTCTTTTTTTATTTTGATTGTGTGTAAGTTTTTCTCTAT
>CM044104.1:8042291-8072839 GCA_024174645.1 Lemna minuta | reverse complement strand
GTGAGAAATTAGAGATTTGGAAAGAGAACTCAAAGACGAATCTATGAAATCAAAAATCACTCGATTTGGATCAAGATTCGTGGAGAAATCAAAAAGAAACAATTAGATAGAAAATTGATTGTGAAGAGAGAGAAATCCAAAATAAAATCTTACATTGACCTAATCTACGATTCTAAATTACGATCTAATGATATAGGACAAAATATTATGAGGAAAACACATAATCTAACCCAAGAGAGCACTCGAAATGATCTAATTGATCGCCGGATCTAAGGCTTTTCATTCCATGATTTCGAGGACGATCTTCGACATGCAAGAGGAAAATTCTCCCTATTCTTTCGACGAAATCTCACCTTCAACCACTCCATGGACGCGAAAATGAGGCTAGAAGAGGAAGAAACAAGAGATTCAAGGATTGAGATATCTAAAATTTTTGATAGGTCGAAACATCCAAGAATACATTTTTCGTTGAAGAACATGTGTATAAATAGGCAAATTTGGGTGTAACCGTCGGATTTGGCGTTTAATCTTTGATCAATGGCTATGATGAAACTCTTGAATACGAATTAATACATTTAAATCGCGTATGTTCGATAAAAGATGACCATCTGAGATTTCATCACGTCGCGCGTGAAGAAGAAGCGCCATGAAATGCATGTCGTTTGATCTTTATCTAACGCTTTGGATGTGTCCATGTGTCCATCGAGCAGTTTTAATCTTAGTCGTTATAAATCTTCAAATGAACGGCTGAGATTAAGCCATTTTATAATGATTCATCTACAACTTAAGTGAAGATCGACGGCTTCAATTTAACAGATGAATCGGACACTTCTCATCGTGCCTCATCACTTGCGCATTAAAACAAAAGAAAATAGTCCCACATGACAAAAATTAGTAAAATCTGTCAAGTATTTAAGTAATGTGCGATTAATGACTTAGCGAAAATCCTAAAAAGGGTGCTTATTATCATTAATCACACGTGCGCGTGCACACGTGCACATATGCGCACTCACACATGTGCACTCACACACACACTCACACATGCGCGCACATACACGTGTGTGACACATGACGTTCTCATACACCGCAAGGTGGCGCCGCTATTTTTCTGCACCACGTTAACTGTCATGTCAGCACTCGATGAAAATATAATATTTTATTCATTGTAATTCAAAAGAAATCGAATTAAATTCATAAAAAATTCATAAAAATTCTAAAAAAATCCCTAAAAATTAAAAATTCATAACTTTCAAAAATACAACTCCAAATTAATTCAAATTTTTTTAGGATCAGAAATTAAATAATCTATCATTTTAAAAGTCAAATTTAATAAATAACAAGAGAATAAATTTTTATTTCAAAAATATATTAATTTCTCTTAGAAATCAAAACTTAGAAAAATAGATGAGTATATAAAAAGTATTTTCTCTTATTATTTAACATGAAACCTAATTATAATCTCAAATATAGATGGGAATAATCTACTCTAAAATATAGTCTTTAAAAATGCATAATTATCCCTAAAATAGTGCATTTTGATATTGTAACTTAGAATTGCATGAAATGATAGATATACACTCAAAGTATGATAACATGCATAAGACTGTAATGTTTTATGTCTTAATTTGTATTAAAAATTGTATAATTACATGTTAAAATTACATGTTATCACCTGTCGTCATGTGAAGCAGAGTATATCTCCTCTACATTGGCAGTGTGTCAAGGGATATGGATAAGTAAATTCGTATGTGAATTAATTAAAAGTGACTACAAGCATTTTGAATTGTGCATCGACAACAAATCTACAATTGAAATCAGCCGAAATCCAGTGGATCACGAGCGAACAAAACACATTGAGGTTTCGTACCATTTTATCCAAAATTTGGTTGAAGAAAAGAAGGTGATATTGAGATATGTGCGCACGAATGATCAGCTTGCCAATTTATTCACTAAATCACTGGGAGTCTCAAAATTCATAGACTTTCGACAAAAAATTGGTCTCGTCATAGTGAAGCAGGGCTCAAATCAAGGAAGAGTTTGAGAGTGAGATCTAAGCTATCGGATCTTCATCCTACGGTAGTTTCACTCTAAGCGAAGAGATTTAATCACGCTGTCCATGAAGAGTTATAATGGTGGAGATGCAGGCAAGGGAGAAGAGTGGACCCACGGGCGTTAATTCCGTTCGTAAAGTTTTTCTTTCTTAAATAAAAGTGTGTATGTTTTGCTTGTGAGTGAATGTTTTCATGTGAATAAAAATTCGTGTGAATGTTTCCTTGAGTAGTTAATTCTTTCGCGTGTGAGTGTTTCTTGCGCCAAGGCAGTTTCTGAAGTGAATTTGGACTTACAGCTTATGTCCCTATATGGATTTCATGATTCATCTTATGTCTCCAATTCCCATTTTGTGTGTCAAGAGAATTCCTTCAGTTAATACTCAACATTCAGCTTCCTTATTTGTGCCTATACCAGTGTCTTCGAATGCTTTGATTCTGCTGCCGAGTCGGTCTCCGATGATTCATCCTCACCCCCGCTCTAAGGCTTCTTTTTTTTTTCCGTTTCCTTATTTCTGTTAACGGCCTGACAAAGGAGCCAACCGAATCACGTTATCATATTCAGAATTAGCAAAAAGGATCATACAGAAAAGGAGAAATTGAAGGAATCAGACATGCTAGTGAGATTACAGGGTAAGAAAATCAGCTCGATTTTAATCTTCTCTATAATTTCTGTTTCTTCATCTTTCCAGATCGTCGATCAGAATGACCAGCCGGGGTAAAACTTTCAATTGGATGGTAACTCAGAGACGCCAGCGCCTCCTTCCTCTCGCTAAGCTTCCTCTTCTGGTTACTCTGAAACAACCCCACAAAAATCTCTCCCAAATCTTCCACGGAGCTACCTAAACCCTCCCAAAGAAGGAAAAACTTACAAAGGTTTTGCTGTAGACAGAAATCTGCTGTTTGCAGAGTTTGACTTCCATCTCAAGCGCCCTCGCGCGGGACTCAACAGGGACCGTTGACTGCTCCACGAGCTGTCTCTGGCTGCTACGGACGATTTCCGGCTGCCATACTTGAACAGCCACTGACGCTCGCCTGATAAAATCCCATTTTTACACGCCTTTCTCTCTCTAACCGATTAATAAAAACAGACCTGACTCTATCGAGATTCCTCAGTTCAGTAACTGCAGTCTTCAGCTTCTCCTGTTCCTGACAAATAAGGGATCGAAGTTCTTCGATCCTTCTCGAAATCTCCGCGATCTGAGACTCTTCCTTCAAGATAGCCAACCTCCACGCGGCGAGCTTCCTCGCTCGGTGCCTCTCGAACCTGAGATATCACCGTGAGCAGATAATTTTGAAAGAGAGTGGTGATGGGTAAGGGAGAAAAATGGGTACTTGGCTTTGTAGAGGGATTTCACATCGCCGGAAGACGATTGGACCCCTTCTGGAGGGAAATCAGCGGCGAGAAGAGAAGACCAGAGAGCGTCATCTCCGGATAATCTTCGAAGACGGCGGCATGAAATGGACATGCAGCAGATATCTCTGAAGCCGAGAAGAGATCTCTGAATTCCAATCTCCATTACGCGGCTCCATAGCTCGTCCGGTAGGTTACCCATTTTCGTTCGTTGTCTCTTTTGTCTTTCCTCGAAAGAGCTAAGTTGCGGGTTACACTAAACGGGCCTTTTGTTAATGGGCCGAGATGTTCTTTCGTCCATGTCAAGGTTGACTGGGCTTGACCGTCATTAATGGAGAAGACAATTAGTTCACGTGAAGGCTAACACGAGCAAGAAACAAGGTGTCAAGCAACGGCTTTTGTCAAACGTCACGGAAGCGGGGAAGAGGAGAAGGCTATTTCCGGCGGGAGCGAATGTTGACCAAGGAAACAAGAGAGAGGTCAACAGGGTAGATGGCGGGTGGGAGATGACTCCCCCTGCCTCTGTTCATTCAAGACGCAGTGTCTTTTCATATAAAAAGGAGATCAGATGGGGATAGAAGAGAGATGAGCTGCCGCCATGGGAAGACCTCCTTGTTGCGAGAAAGTCGGCGTCAAGAAGGGCCCTTGGACTCCCGAGGAAGACATTATTTTGGTCTCCTACGTTCAAGAACATGGACCGGGTAATTGGAGGTCAGTGCCCATTAACGCCGGTGAGCTTCCCCTTTCATCTCTCTTTCCTCTCTTTTTCTTCTCCGGTTTTGAGCGATAATCCCCAAATATTGCGGCAGCAGGGTTGATGAGATGCAGCAAAAGCTGTAGGCTGAGATGGACGAACTATCTACGACCCGGTATCAAGCGCGGAAACTTCACCCCTCAGGAGGAAGCCCTGATAGTGCAGCTGCAAGCGTTGCTGGGTAACAGGTAGCCTATATATTTTATTATCCTGCTGCTCTTCTGCCAAATTTGTTCTCTTCCGTCCGGAAGAAACGGTTTTCTTATCGAAATTCTATCAGCCAAGGTAATTCTCAATTTTGATCCAGATGGGCAGCCATCGCCACGTACCTACCGCAGAGAACGGACAACGACATTAAGAACTACTGGAACACCCACCTGAAGAAGAAGCTCAAGCGGCAGCAAACAGCTCGCGATTCAACGTCAAATCCCTCGCTTTCCACCGCTGCAAACAGCTTTTCGAGCTATGCTTCAAGCGCAGAAAACATCTCTAGACTTCTACAAGGCTGGATGAAGCCCTCGGCAAAATACAACGGACAGCTCAAGCAGGAAGGAGAGCTTCTTCGAACTGGAGAAGAGGCAGGCAGTTGCAGCCTTCTCTCTCAAGAAGATTTTGAGTCGCTGCTGTCTTTTGAAAATATTCGTTGGGACGAGCTCTCGAACGAATGTAGAGATTCGAGCGCTGGCACTAAGAATCTGGTTGATGCTGAGGTGAAGCCGTTGTCCGTTCTCGAAGGTTGGCTCCTAGACGAGAGCGCTGACCTAGGGGATGACTTAATTTACTCGTCTCCGAGGATGCTTTGACTCAATTTACGCAGGATCTCTCTCTCTCTTTCTCCCTCGCTCTCTCTCTCTCTCTCTCTCACTCACTCTCACTGTCTCTTTTTCTACCCATTGCCATGCATTATGTAACTGGGATTACGATTAATAAAAAGTACATGAGGTATTGTAATGCGAATTTTGGGTGAAGGTTTTCGCGCGAAGTCATTGAAACTATAGGGAATAGAGAGAGAGAGAGAGAGGTGTGGACCATGGAAAGGAAGGACAGAGTGGCGTCACGAAGATCCCGCATATGGCACCATCTGAGGCCTGCTTTACATGAGCGTGTACGTTCGTGGTATGGCCTTTTATGGCATCATGTGAATCCTTTGATGGCTCTCATGCTGGGCTTTATGAGCGAGCCGCAGAGAGAGAGAGAGAGAGAGAGAGAGAGAGAGAGAGAGAGAAAGAGAAGAGAGAGAGAGAGAGAGAGAGAGAGAGAGAGAGAGAGAGAGAGAAAAACATGATTGGAAGGCCACTTCGAGAGAAGACATGTGAGTTTAGCTCGAAGGAAAGCCAGCGAGCGCGGGAAAAACTCTAAGAAGGCGGTGCACATATTGAATGGGAGGGGACATCGGCGGCGGAGGTTCTTTTCTCTCTCTCTCTCTCTCAACCTTCACGGCTAAAATAGATGAGCGATAAAATCTTCTTCTGAAGTCCTCCATTGTTCCGACTTGCCATCTCTTGAAAAGGGCATTAAATGCGCCGGGATAAACCTTAAGGACTCCGGCTGGCGTGTGACAGATGCATCTGGCCGGCGCTATCTTCTTCCTCTTGCGCGAAGCGTTATCGTGCGGAGATCTCCTTGTCGGCTTCATTCTGATATTCATGGTTCCGTTTCAGAGACAAAAACCAGTCGGAGGGATGAAACCCATAAAATACAGGAAAGATCTCCCGTGCGGGTTGATAGTGACCAAAAATTGTATCTTTCGAGGATAGGAAGGACGAAATTAACTCGTTCACTGTACTTGAGGTAGGTTCATCCCTTTAAATGGGTTTAATTTGGGGGGACAGAGATGACGAGGTCTTACTGAGCCTTTACTGAGGATACTTCAAGAGCTTGTGACTCATATCACTGGAGTGCACGGGAGAACCCTCGTTGTACCACGGGAATTCAAGTCTGAATCTATATAAACAGTTTTTTGAAAGCCATGACACTGAATAGGTCTTAAATACCGAGTGAAGTTTAGCAAGCTTGTACTTGTTTAAAAGAGTTTAGGCTAAATGACAGAAAAATTTTTCAGAAATAACTTTCTTATAGTGTAGATCATGGAGATCATCCTAGATTTTCCAACAAGCCTATTTTTGCATTCGATGCCTCTCCCTTTCTCATTCTCTTCCACTTTATCTTATTCCCCACGTAATACAAAGGTATTTCAAACAATTATTAATATAAAGACTCTTAAACACGAGGGTTATTTTCATCTTAAGCTCTTTTTGATTGGTAGTCTTTATAATTTTTGCATTAATCATTTATTTAAATCATGAATTTTATATGTCATTGTATTAGATGAAAATAGCCCTAAAATTAGCAACATTCACATCATTATTTTTTGGGATAAATTATCAGTTTATTTAAACCTTTTTCCCTAAGTTTTTTTGTTAGAGATAAAATAATCCATATAGACTTCATGGGAACAACTAAGCAAAGGTCTTAGTTTAGTTGATGCCACGAGCCAAAGTGTATCTTCTAGAGACCCACCAAACCTTGTAACAGGCCACTGTGCCATCAAGATAACATCATAGGGTGGCGACTTACTTTCAAGTCACAATATTTGTGACAATAGAGAAGAAGGGAGTACAGAAGAAGGCAATATCTGATGTGACAATAGCATCTATGAGACGCATTGCTAGCAACAGATCATGAGGGCACAGCTTTGAAAAGAAGCAAACAATTCTTAACTCAAAATATGCTTATGAATATATAACATTGGTGGCCTATTTATATGCCTTGGAGGAAAGACAAATTTCATTTCAATACTAAAAATTAAATTAACTAGAAAATAGATCCAAATATTTGACAAGGTGAGGCTCCGATGATAGGGCCATGGTACCTATCTCTGTCAATTTGGATCAATGAAGCATGGTACTAAGTCCCATGTACCACAACGCAACTGTGCACAATACAAGAGGTCTATAGCTGCTTTCCATTCAATTACTTATAGAGCTTTAGGATACTAATTGGCTAACAACTAGGAGGACGTGTTAAGGGCAAAGGTACAATGAAGAAAATCATAGGAGACAAAGTGGGTGATGAGATTTTTGATACAAGAACATGTACCCTTAGACAAGGCAATGGGAAGAAGACCATCCTCTAGTGGGGACCAAAAAAGAGATGGTATAGTTGGGACCAAAAAAGAGAAGGTGACCATCAGAGTTTAGGAATCAGGTAGGAGCATACACACCGAAGAACATGGTATAACATCAAGGACACCAATGAAGTCAGACGCTCCTCAAGGATGAGCAAGGGTACATGGTAGAAGGTCCAATAGTAGAAGAAAAAAATCTTATGGAAGACAAGGGGATGATGTAGTGGGAGAGCCATATTGGTGGAGAAATGGACACTGAGAAAGAAGCAACAAATGATAAGTAAGGGACATCTTCAAGGAATGAGCTATCACTAGAAATGACATATCACCGCATACGAGGGAAATAAACATGATAACCCTTTTTTCATGCAAGAAAATTATCAATTACTCCTTTTACCAATGGGAAGCAAGTGTAGAGAGTGAGTATGGTCTTGAAAAGTTCAGTTGGAAGCATCATAGTCAAATTGAGCAAAGTGACTTTGTCAAACACTAAATCATCAAATTGAGCAAAATAACATTGTCTAATCTAAATTCTCCATTTTGCTTAAATGGATGGGTTATGATAACATGCTACTTAGACATGATAATACATGATTATTAATGCATATTAAGGCATAAAATATTTCATTCCTATGCATGTTATCATATTTATGAGTATTTATCTATCATTCTATGAAAAAGTTATTATGATCTCAAAATACTTTAATTTAGGGTTAATTATGATGAATTAAAGATAAATAATTTCATAACACATCTTTACTTAAGATTATAATTATTTTTTAAAGTTAAATAATACGAGAAATCATTTTATAAACATTTATTTAATTTTCTAAAGTTTTAAATCTTAAAGAAATGAATGTATTTTTGAAATAGAAATTCAATCTCTTGTTATTTATTAAATTTGACTGTTTCTTTCTACTCTAGCATCATCTCCTTCTCCTCCCTCGAGGTTCTATTCTATTGTTGCACCCATTACTATGCCATGTCCCTTGCTATCTATTAGGATTATTTGACTCTTTGCACACCCTTGATGGTAATCCTAGGTCCTCCATCATTTATGCCCTAGATTTCTCTCTCCACTTTGCTAGTCACTTCCCCTTTCAAGTTGGTTTCTAATATACCCAAGCCTTATACCACTTCACTTGACAGGACACCTCCTAATGACCTCTACCATCCCCTTGCCTTGCATAAGGGTACACATTCTTATACCCAACATCTCATAGTTCACATTGTCTCCTATGATCACCTTCATTCTACATATCACTCCTTTGCCTTTCTCACGTCCCTTGTGTCTTTGCCACATATGTATCATGAAGATCATTATGTGGAAAGCATCTATGGATTTAGAGAATTGTGCCTTTGTGCATTATGGTAAATGAGACTTAGTACCCAGCCCTGATAATGACAACATTATGATGTGCACATGGTTTTTCACCCTCCAATATCATCTAGATACAAGGCTCAGTTAATGGCTAAAGGATTCACTTAGGCTCATGGAATTGAATACCCAAAGACTTTATCTCTAGTTGTCTAAATCAAATGAAATAAATTTAAACTAATTTGGAATTATATTTCAAAAGTTATGAATTTTCTAATTTTTAGGGATTTTTCCAGATTTTTTCTAAATTTTTCTGAATTTTTAATAAATTTCTAAGGATTTTCTAGAATTAAAAATCGAATTTTCTAATGAAAAATTAATTTTTCAGATATTTTAAAGTATGCAGGTAATGTGGTGCGATCTAGAGTGTCCGATCGCATCGCGATCGACGGTCCAGGCGAGGAGGCGACGTGGCAGCGTGAGAAGCGTCCGATCACGCGTGGAATCAAAGCCGTCGATCTTCACTTAAGTGAGGGGGGGCACATGGCGCATCATGATTCGTCGGCGAACCATTTTCTAAACGACTTAATCAGAGCCGTTGATCAAAGGAGTTATAACGGCTTAGATTAAATCGATGGAAATGCATTAGAAATGTCTGATCGCAATCCAACGTCGACCGTTTGATGTGTTTTTATAACGCTCGCGACGTGGCTTCATCTCAGCCATAGATCGAAGATCCAATGGCCATGACTTAATGATAATGGCTCACATCCGATGCATTTCGTCAGAGCCGTTGATCACGAATTAAAGCCCAATCGGACGATTACGCCCAAATCACCCAATAAATTGAGATGTTCTTCGAGATTGTAAAGTATTCGATATCAATTCGACTTAATCGAACTATTTAGACAAAAAATGTCTTGAATCTCTTGATCCCAATCACTTCTAGACTCATTTCCGCATCCACAGAGTGCTTAAGATCAAGATTTCGACGATCGACGAGGAAGAAATCAATGCTTGAACTCCACGAATCATGATTTCTAAATTTTGATAAATAGCCTTGATTGTGGCGATTAATTGGATCAATTCGATCACAATTGTGGGTTAAGGATTGTGTTTCATCATAATCTATCTTCGTTTAGCATTTAATTTCATTTTTGAATCGTAATTTAGTTAAATTTCAGTCTTAATTTAGGTAATTTCGTGATTTATATTTTCAGAAAATACCCTTCTAATCAATCTTCGATTTCTCCGTGAAATCAAAGTCAAATTCATTGATTTTTGATTCCGTGGATTTGTCTTCAAGTCCTCTTTCATAAAATATCCATTTGCCCAATTTCTATCATTGATTCATCATTCGATTTGATCAAATTCGAAGAGATCATTAGAAATTTCCCTAATTCCTTGTGGATTTGATCCTTATTTACCATTATACCCCTCAATTAGTGAATTATTCTTAAAATTAGTAAGTTTGGACTTTGTTTTGACACTTGACCGTGTGTATTCAACGATCACTTGATCTCATCTCTTTAGGTTACATTCCACTTTCTTACTAGGAGATGATTTGTCTTATAATCACAAAGAATCATTGTTGTTGAACCCTTTGGACTTCTTCACCCATTGGACTTCATCAGCGGCACGTGGCAGGTTCCAAAGCATTATATTCACACTAAACAAGTTGAAATGTAGCAATGGTTATAAGTCACAAGGCTTCGAGGCAAAATATGGAGCCTTCATGATTTTCGTAACACCCATGATAACATGCAATGTCATGCATTAATATGATACATTTTATGCACTTTTTATTAAAAATCTAGTCATAAATCCATGTTATCATGATTTGAAATGAATCAAATGATCATTCTTATATTTTAGAGCATACTCTTGATTTTTCATAAATTATAGCATTTAATGATATTGATTTATCAAGAATATTGGTTTAATAATATTTATTTTATGAGCATTTTATTTTCTGGATTTTCTAGAAGTTTTAAGGAATTTTTAGAAATAAAAATAATGAAAATAATTTTCTAGAACTTTTAATGATTTCTCTCCACCCTCTCTCTCTCACACACTCTCTCCCCCGATCTCTCTCTCTCTCTCTTCCTCCAAAATTTCTCTCTCTCTATCTAGCTCTCTCCACTTCCTCTCTCTCTTCCTCTGAAATTTCTCTCTGTCTATCTAGCTCTCTCCACTTCCTCTCTCTCTTGCTCCGAAATTTCTCTCTCTCTCTATCTAGCTCTCTCCACTTCCTCTCTCTCTTCCTCCGAAATTTCTCTCTCTCTATCTAGCTCTCTCCACTTCATCTCTCTCTCCTTTCTCTCTCCCGCTTTCTCTCTCTCTCTCTATCTAGCTCTCTCCACTTCCTCTCTATCGCTCTCCTCTCTCTCCCACTTTCTCTCTCTCCTGGCATCTCCTCACGATGGAAATTTCTTCCGTTGCTAGGCAAGGCACGAGGAGAACCCCCTCCCTCTCTCTTGTCTCCTTGCACGCATTTGTGAGGGGGAGAAAACTTTCTCCCACTCTTGTTCCTCCTTCCTGCTCTTCTGTATGCACATGTGTGCATGCGTAAGGGGAGGGAGGAAGGAGGAAAATCTTCTTCTCCATCTTCTCCTCCTCCACTTCCCTCTCCTCTCTCTTCTCACGCATGCGTCCGTGCGCGAGTAAGGGGGAGAAAATTCTCCCCCCAATCTCTTTCTCCTCTCCTCCTCTGCACTCTCTTCTCTCCCCTCTCATTCTCTTCATTTCCTCCTTCTCAGCTCCCATTTCTCTTCCACCCTCATCGTTTCTCTCCCTTCTCCCCCTCACGCTCCGTCAAAAATTTCTTCACGACTTCTCTCCCTTCTCCTTCTCGCGTTTCCCTCTCCATTTCTTCTCTATTTAGCTCTCTCTCCTTCCTTCCTATTTGCACTCCCTCTTGCGCCCCCTGTTGTCCTCGTCCGCGCTCCTCGCCATCACAAGAGAGAGGAGAGAGAAGAGAAGAGAGAGAAGAGAGGAAAGAGGAGAGAGGAGAGAGCTGAGGTGCATTTAGTGTAATTTTTTTGTAATTCAGCAAAGTTTGACCAGTCTGGAGCAAGTGGACCGGCATGATTTGAGGTGAGAGAGAATTAAATCAACGATCTAGATTGTTCTAATTTAAAAGCTTGATATAAGAAAATCCTAATGGAGTTAGGGGTTGAAATTTTATGTGCATGATCTTCATTTCAAGATCTACGAATTTATTGAGGCTGATTTATGTTCTGAGACAAAAAATAGGGTTCTAAATGTTTCTTTGTGTGCGATAACATGCATTTATAACTTAAATTCTTATCCTAATTAACTCATATTCATGCTTATTTTACGAGAATATGATGCATGTTATCATACTTTTTAGGAATTTTCTTTATTGGTATATCATTTCACTAAAGTTATGAATTTCTAAAGTTTATGGCCTTTTTCTCATTTTTATTTGATTTTTTAAAGAATTTTCATTACTAAAATTGCGAAAAAGGGCAAATCTTACCTGCAGGTGATGACGTGGCGAGCGCGCCCAGGTGGCGAGCTGACATGGCACGCGGGACCACCGTGCGGCTGCGACGCGGCGCTGAGGCCACGTGGCAGACCCGTGGGTGGCCCATGCGAGGCGCACAGGGCGCGGCTACATGGCAGGGGGCCACGCGTCCACGCGGGTCCACGTGGGCGCTCGTGTGGGGCGCCACGTGTCAGGTAGGGTCGGCAGGTGAAGGGCCCACGGGTTAGTGGGCCCTGGTAAGAAGTTGGGGGCGGTAACGCAAATGCATTACCGCGGCCCCCCATTTAACCGCTTCATATCTTCTTTTTTTTCCGTCTGGGACTATGTTCCCGCGGAATCTTTCTGTTGCAAGTGACGTGGCCGCATCGCACGCGTTGGATCTTGTCCCGAAGCGTCGATCGCGTGGACCCGAGTCCACGCTATCGAAATCAATGCACGTGCGTAAAAAAATGAATAAGTGGATTTGATGAAAGGCTTACTTGGTGATGCGTGGACACGTTGGAACCGCAAGATCTTCATCGCTCGTGGCTTCATCAGAGGGTCATGATATTTCGAGACTCGTGGAATCGGGGACCACGACGTGGACGCTTTCACGGCATCGGATCTTCATAGGAGGGGCACGACGCGCCCCGATTTTCCTCTCATTTGGGCGTGACGTGGAACGCTCTGGATTGCTCGATCGTCCACTCAACTTAAGCTTCATCGGACGGCGGGGAGGATTCGTGGAAGAACTCCACGATTGCGGTCTGATCAAACCGCGATCGAGCCGCGATCGAGCCGCGATCGTGGATCTTTCATTGTTGAAGCAAAGCCACGATCTCGACGCACGATTCCAGCTGAAGATAGCAAGAGAAACGTCCACGATCGAGGCCTGATCGCCTCGTGATTGTGGACCGATCGCCGCTTGATCGTGGCCACAATCAAGCGCGATCGTGGCTTCTTTTGAAGCAAAATTGAAGCCAAGTCATTGCGGATTTGAAGCCACAGCGCCGCTCAATGGAAACCGCCCCCACGACGCATCAATTCCGCTCCCACAACCACGTCAACTGCCCACGATCTTCAGGTAAACTTTCTCTTTAAAAAGCTATGTATACTCCCTTTGAAACTTAGCATTTGATCGATTCGTAAAGGAATTAAGCGAATTTCGAGGAAGATCTCTAGTTCCTCATGATCCCCCCGCGTTTAGACTCGATTGCGAAGCAATTGGAGCGGGATTGATCACGAATTTCTCCTTGATTTTATCAAATTTTCCCCTTCAATTCCAAACGTCCACGAGGAAGAATCTGAGCAAATTTTCTTTAATCCACGAGAATTGAAGCCCCTTTCTTGCGGCAATCAGGCTAGTAGTGAGATTCGATCGATTATCAGGAGGTAATTTGAGTTTTTATTAGATTTAGAAGTTTAATTTTGCAAATTAGTTCTTAGTGTTCTTCATTTTCCCGAATTTTCAGTCCGAAAAATTTCTTATTTTGAAAATAGAATATCACTCTGATTATAATTCGAAATCACCTGATTCTTGTTTCACTGGATTCCTCTTTTCCTCAGCTTTCCGTGGATAGCAAATTCATTGAATTCTGAGTTCATTTGACCCTCCAATTTGACGTTTGACTGAGGACTATTCATCTTTCATCAGAAGTCAAAGGTTGACTTTTGGGGTCAATTAGCTTTAATTTACAAATCAGAATTTGATAATTTTGGTCATGTTAGATTTCTCTGGTTCTTAGCTTTCCATTGACATATTAATTGCAAGATTTGGATTTCATTTGATCAGTCAATTTGAAGATTTCCTCTGAGGTGTTAATTTCGGAGATTTTCTGATATTTGATTTTCAATAATTCATAGTAAATCTAATTCTTATCCAAAAATCACGAATTATATACTAATAAATTCCATTTTCTCCGATTTTACAGAACACCTACTGTTGGTCAAAGTCAATGCTTTGTCTTTGACTTTTGACTTTTCTCTATCAAACCCGAGAATTAAATTCTTAAAACTTCTTATTTAGATTATTTATATCATTTGCACTCATTAATTCTTAGTTTTACTTCTTTTAAACCCCTTTTAAACCTAAGGTTGACCAAGTCAACCCTGCTCTCTGTGGGTCGACCCTATACTTACACATTACTTGATTTTTATATCTTATCTTTGTGAGTTCGGTTTTATAAATTTTGTTGGACCAGCGTTTTTGTGAATTTAACGACGCATGAAAATGATCCGTCAAAATGGCGTCGTTGCCGGGGAGCATGCGTTATTGATTTGATTGCTTGATTTCTTGGTTATATTTTGGTTTCTGTCTTCTGTTGTTTACTGACCTGTAGAGAATTTATCAGACCCTATCAGTGGTGGAAAAGGTATAGTGAGGTAAGATTATCTAATTTTGCCCATTATTTGATAGTTTTGGTGCAAATTTGGTAGTCTGTTTGGTGTTTTTCACCTATTCGAGACATCGATATTGATGGATCTGAGACTTATTCTCTGTTATCAGTGACTTATTAGTATTATTATCTCTATTGGTGTGATTTTTGATAGTGTATAGCTTGATCTATCTTTTAGGTGGATTAAGTGAAGCATTTTTCATTTGGACATCATCCTTTTTGTCTCACCCTTTTCTAACATTCTTATATATATATACTTGCTGTTCTGTGATCTTTTTGGCTTTAGATATGAATAGGAATAATAGGAACCGAGGAGGACGACATGGCCAGCGACCCGCGAGGCATACAAGGAATAATCCCTTGTATGATGATTTATTTGCCTCATCTAGAGCTCCATCGGAGGCCTCTAGTGAGTCCCTTCCAGCCATCGCCACACAAGAGCGAGGAGAGCCGATAGATGCCCCTCTTCCTGCCAAGATAGTGAGACGAAGTCTTAGCGATTACGCAAGACCGATCGTCCAAAGGCAGACTACGCGAGTCAATGCGCCTCTACAACGAGGTGCGAATTTTAAAATTGACTCACATATTCTTGGCCTTTTGCCCACTTTTCATGGACTACCATCGGAGGACCCCTATAGACATGTGGACAAGTTTAGCCAAGTATGCGAATTCAACCAATTCCTCAATGTCCCCTCCGAGACGGCCAAGATGCGCTTCTTCCCCTTCACGCTTAAGGAAAGGGCAAAGGAGTGGTTTTTCACCTTGGGCCGCGAGTTTGATTCATGGAGAGATATGGAAGACGCATTTTTGCGTAAGTACTACTCGGTAGGTAAGACTAGTGCCATGAGACACGCCATACGCGAGTTCTCACAAGGGCCGGGTGAGGTTTTCTATGAGGCTTGGGAGAGACATAGAGATCTCCTGAGACAGTGTCTGCATCATGGTATGAGATTACTCATATTTTTTATGATGGTTTAGGTGCACCTGACAAGTACTTGCTCGATGCCGCTAGTGGAGGCACGTTCATGAGCAAGTACGAGGATGAAGCCCTCGAGTTGATCGAGTTGGTGGCGGAGAATAGCCACCATCATGCGGCTAAATCCTTCGGAGGATGGAGCGCTCCCGCTAAGGGAGGGATGTTGGGCGCAAAGGCGGCAGAGACAGGTATGCTTTTAGATAAGATTGAGAAACTGACAGAAGCCCAGAACTTGATCATGGATTCGCTTAAGATCCGACCAGGTTTTGATGGCCTCGCGCTAGTTTCACATGTTGATGTCTCGCCGTGTTCGCATTAGCCTAGTTTTGAGCATGCAGAGCTGGATTGCCCCATGATGGCAATCCAAGGACAATTTCCATTTCGGCCAAACCCTACTACATATCCAGGTTTGAGCCATGCGGGTAGGTCGACCTATCCAAATCAGGGTTATTCTAGTTTTCATAACCCTACTTATGCGCAGCAGCAGAGCGGGCAGCACACGTCATATCATAAGCCCTACGGATCCGCGCTGCAGCATATGGGGAACCCGAGGCCGACATCTTTCGCCCCCGGTATTCCCCGAGCGGTCACACCGCCACCGGCTGTTCCACCTCCGGCACCTTCAGTTGACCCCGTCATGAGTGCATTAGCACAAATGATGAGTAAACTAAATGAGGTTAGCGACCGACTCGACCGAGTCGAAGGGGCTAAAGCCCAATGCTCCGATGCTTCTACCGAGCAAAGGAAGGGTAAGCGTGTTGAGTTTAGTGATCAATTACCTTCCCAACCTTTGGCAAATCCCAGGAATGTAGGTCAAGCATCGTCGAGCCGCGCCCATAATGTGAATGAAGTTCGCATTGATGGTGCATCGGAGGAGGCACACGACATATCGGGCGTACGTAGCGGCAAGGTCTTAGTGGATCCTCGTACGGACCACAAGCACCGCAAGGACCCGCTTGAGGAAAGGACCGATCGTCCATCTCCCACGATTATTCCGGAGGAGGACTCCGAGGATAAGGAGGCACCCGATGAGGAGAGTAGGGCAGAGCCCAATCCCGAGGTTTACAAACCTCCCGTGCCATATCCTCAGCTTTTGAGCCGGCCTAGAGTCTCTACGAGTGATAGTGATGACACCTTATTAGAGGCTTTTAGGCAGGTTACTATCACCATCCCCTTAGTAGATGCCATCCAGCATATTCCATCCTACGCAAAGTTCCTAAAAGGACTTTGCACCCATACGAGGAAGCCGAAACGTATCCATATGAGTGAGACCATTAGTTCCATCATGCTGAGTACGCTTCCTCGTAAGCGACGTGATCTGGGAGCTCACATGATTAGTTAAGAGATAGGGGGTAGGACTTTCACTTGATCTCCGCTCGACACGGGGGCTGGTGTCAATATTCTCCCGAAGGGAGTATATGATGTTTGTCCACTTGGTGAGTTGCAGCCATTATTTATCAAGTTGAGCTTAGCGGATGGATCCGTGAGACGACCTCACGGCGTGGTGGAGGATGTGATTTTTAAGGTCCAAAATTGCTACTTTTCGGTAGACTTCATTATCGTGGATATGAAATCCACGAAGGACCTCACCGACTCTCCCATCATACTAGGGAGACCATTTTTAGCTACCGCGAAAGCGATCACCGATTGGGGCAAGGGGGAAGTTATTTTTCAGGTTGGAGATAGCACGATGAAGGTGAGCATCAACAAGTTGATGCGACATCCTTCACACGAGTTCGATGAGGTAGGCGCCGTCGATATCTACGAGGATACGGAGATCTCGAGTTGTATCGAGGAGACGATGGCAGCTATTGAGGACAGGAGATTCGAGGAGCCCGAGGATGATCCATTTCCCTCCGGCGAGACGACACCCTTCGACACTGAAGTATGCTTTTCTTGATCATCATAGTGCTAACCCCGTTATTATATCCTCGTAGCTAGATCACGACCATGAGGAGAGACTATTGGCGGTCTTGCGAGCAAGGAAGGAAGCAATCGGATGGAACTTGTCGGACCTTAAGAGAATTGATCCCTCTTTGTGCACGCATCGTATTTTCCTAGAGGAGGACTCTCGTCCCTCTAGAGAGGCACAAAGACGGCTCAACCCTAAGGTATGGGATGCCGTTAAGGATGAGATTCTTAAATGGCTTAATGTAGGTATCATATATCCCATCTCCGACAGTCCATGGGTCAGTACGGTGCATGTTGTCCCCAAGAAGGCGGGAATCACCGTGACGACAAATGACAAGGGTGAGGAACTTCAGACGCGTCTTCCGACGAAGTGGAGAGTTTGCATCGACTATTGACGTATCGTTTTTGTGCGTCTTTAAAACACAAAGACGATGGTCAAAAAAATTTATAAAATCGAACTCAAAAAGATAAGATATAAAAATCAAGTATTGTGTAAGTATCGGGTCGATCCACAGAGAGCAGGGTTGACTATAATCGTAGAGTTGACTTGGTCAAACTTACGCTTAAAAGGAGTTTTAAATAAGATAAAATAAGATGTAAGGAATGGAAATGATATAAATAAGCTAAATAAGAAGTTTTAACAATTGAAATCTCGGATTTGACAGAGAAAAGTCAAAAGTCAAAGTCAAGGTGTTGACTTTGACCAATAGTAGGTATTCTACAAAATCAGAGAATCAAACAGAGTCAAAAGATTACGAAACTTAGATATTTAGAAACTAGAGAAAAAATGGAATTTATTGGTATATAATTCGTGATTTTTTTGTAAGAATTGGATTTACTATGAATTATTGAAAGTCAAATATCAGAAAATCCCCGAAATGAATACCTCAGAGGAAATCTTCAAATTGACCAGTCTAATAAAATTAAAATCTTTGCAATTTATATGTCAATGGAAAGCTAAGAACCAATGGAATCTAACAAGACCAAAATCGTTGAATTCTCATTTGTAAATTGAATGTAATTGACCCCAAAAGTCAACGTTTGACTTCTGATGAAGGATGAATAGTCCTCGGTCAAACGTCAAATTGAAGGGTCAAATAAACTCGGAATTCGATGAATTTACTATCCACGGAAAGCTAATGAAACCAAAATCAAGTGATTTGGAATTTAAATGAAAGAGATATCCTATTTTGAAAATCAGCAACTTTTCAGACTAAAATTAGGAAAAATGAAGAACACTATGAACTATTTTGCGAAATTAAAGATCTAAACCTAATAAAGATACAAATTACCTCTTGATTATCGATCGAATCTTACTACTAACCCGATTGCCGCAAGAATGGGGCCTCAATTCTCGTGGATTGAAGCGAATTTGCTCGGATTCTTCCTCGTGGACGTTCGGAATTCAAGGGGAAAATTCGATGAAATCAAGAGATGAAATCGTGATTATCATGCTTCAATGGATGCATCTCTACACACTTGGAAGCAGAGGATCACGAGAACTTAAGAACTTAAACTCGCTTAATTTCTTCACGAGTCGATCAGAAGTTAAGTTTCAAAGGGAGAATACGTCGCTTTTTAAAGAGGAAATTAGCCCGATTTCGTGGGCAATTGAAGCGGTCGTGGGGGTGGATTTGAAGCGTCGTGGAGGCGGTTTTACTTGGCGACGACGTAGCTTCCGGATTGGCTTTGACTAAGCCACGATTTTGCTTCAATTTTCCTTCCGAATGGCCACGATTTTCGCCACGATCGGGCCACGATCGGGCGTCGATCGTGGTACTGGTGATTCGTCGATCGCCGTCCAATCAACTAGAGACGATTCTACGATGAAATCTCCTCGATCGCAGCTCGATCATGCCGTGATCGCGGTTCGATCGGACCGCGATCGTGGAGTTCTTCCACAACCTGCCTACGCCGTCGGATTGGAATTCGATGCTCCAAAGATCTTCACAAAGAGCGGCGGATCACGCTTGACCGGGGCCGTCGGATTGGAATCCGATGCTCCAAGAATCTTCACAAAGAGCGGCGGATCACGCTTCACGTGGCCGTCAGATCGGTGAAGTTCAAGTAGGTTGGACGATCTCGATCGCGCAATCAACCCTTGCTACGATCGTCGTTCGTTTGAGGAGGATCCACGCTCCGAAAAGCTCCACGTGGCAACGTGTATGCCTTTGATCGCATCTCACTTAAGTCCGTTTGATTTCACGCACGTGCTTGATCGGCGATCGCGTGGACTCGGAGTCCACGCGATCGACGCCTTGCGACGGGCGACCCGTGATCCGACGTCGCCATGCGTCCACGTCGTCCTGCAAATGGGAAAGACGTGTGGGAACATAGTCCCACACGGAGAGAATATCAGTGTTTGATGCGGTTAAATAGGGGAGCTCGCCTGCTCATAGCTATCTTCCCCCATATCTACTAGGGCCCACTATGCTGTGGGCCCTCCATGCCATCCTTGCACGCCACATGGTGCCCTCACGCGCGATCGCATGGCCCCATCCGCGTGGCCGCGCTGCTCCCCGCGCCACAGCCACGCCTCGCGGGCAGCCGTGGCTCGCCACGTGGCCTAAGTGCCGCGTCGCACCTCAGGCTGGTCCCGCGCGCCACGTCAGCCGCTAGCTCTCGCTCGCCACGTCAGCGCCTGCGGTAAGTAAAACCCCTCTTTTTTTCGCAATTTTAATAAGGAAAAATATAAATAAAAATCAAATAAAAAATCGAAAAAGGGCATAAAACTTCAGAAAATTCATAATCTTTAAAATGTACAACTCCTTTTTAATCCAAATTTTTCTCCATTGGATCACAAATTCTTTTCTTTTTTTAATATCATGTCATTTATAATATATTTAGAAAGAAGAAATCAAGATGACTTATAATTTACTTAAATCATTTCTCATTAAAACATTTTAAATCATAAATTCATCTTTAAAAATCATCCTTCCAAACATTTACTAAAGTCAAAACTCATTCAATAACAGAGATTAACTTTCTATTAATTTAAACAAAAGATTAAATCATCTATTAAAGCATGAAATTATCTCTAATTTATGCATAAATATCAACTTTAGTGAAATGACATGCCAATGGAGAAAAAATTCCTTAAAAGTATGATAACATGCATCATATTCACATAAAATGAGTATGAATATGAGTTAATTAGGATAAGAATTCAAGTTATAAATGCATGTTATCAACTATCGGAAGCTTAACGCGACGACAAAGAAGGACCATTTTCCCTTGCCATTTATTCACCAAATTCTTGACAAGCTTTCATGTCAAGGATTTTATTGCTTCCTAGACGGCTACTCGGGGTATAATCAGCTAGCTATACACGCCGATGATCAGGAGAAGACGACGTTTACATGTCCATTTGGCACATATGCATTTCAGCACATGCCATTTGGACTATGTAACGCCCCCGCCACATTTCAGAGGTGCATGATAGCCATCTTCTCCGATTTTATAGGCGAGAGAATGGAGGTCTTCATGGACGACTTCTCAGTTTTCAGCCCAAGTTTTGATGCATGCTTAGAGTACTTAACACAAATCCTCGACGTTTGCATTAAGAAACACCTAGTTCTTAATTGGGAGAAGTCCCACTTCATGGTGCGAGAAGGTATAGTGCTTAGACATTTAGTTTCAAGCAAAGGTTTGGAAGTGGACAAGGCCAAGGTTGAGGTAATCCAAGACCTTGCACTCCCTAAGTCGATAAGGGAACTTAGAAGTTTCCTAGGGCATGTTGGTTTTTATTGTCGCTTTATTCAGGATTTTGCTAAGGTCTCAAAACCACTGACTTCTCTTCTTTGCAAGGAAAAAGACTTCAACATTGAGGAAGAAGGGAAGCACGCCTTTATGCAGCTGAATGAAGCTTTAGTGGAAGCGCCCATTTTACAAAGTCCTAATTGGGACTTACCTTTTGAGATTATGTGTGATGCTTCTGGTTTTGCAGTGGGCGCGGTTTTGGGACAGCGAATTGACAAAAAGCCGACCGCCATATGTTACGCGAGCAAGACACTAGCCAACGCTCAACTTAACTACACGACTACGGAGAAGGAGTTGTTGGCGGTTGTCTTTGCTTTGGAGAAATGTAGGCCTTATATCTTGGGCAGCAAGATCATTGTCTACACGGACCATGCCGCATTGAAGTATTTGCTGTTCAAGAAAGAGGCCATACCGCGATTGATTAGATGGGTTCTCCTCCTTCAAGAATTTGATTTGGAGATCAAGGATAAGAAGGGAAGTGAGAACTCGGTGGCTGATCATCTTTCTCGACTCCACACTACATCTTCAGGTGAGATTTGTGATACATTTCCCGATGAGCAACTCCTCACCGTTGTGACTAAGGTACCTTGGTTTGGACATATTGTTAATTACTTAGTTATAAAATCTATCCCCGATTATTGGAACACGCATCAAAAGAAGAAATTTGCGTATTATGTTAGACATTATTTTTGGTAAGAACCCCAATTGTTCCATGTAGGGGCTGATCAGATTATTCGGCGATGCGTTCTGGAGGAGGAACAAGAGCATATTCTAGCGATGTGTCACTCATCTCTATGTGGAGGACATTTTGCATCGAGGAAGACGGGAGCGAAAGTGCTACAAAGTGGTTTCTATTGGCCTACTCTATTCAAGGATGCGATCCAGTATTGCAAGGAGTGTCTAAAGTGCCAATCCGCATTGAACATCTCAAAGAAAGATAAAATGCCCTTGCAAACCATCATAGAGGTAGAAATTTTTTATCTTTGGGGGATTGATTTTATGGGGCCATTCCCACCATCGGAGGGCAAGGAGTACATTCTTGTAGCGGTGGACTATGTGTCCAAATGGGTCAAGGCGATACCGACGAGGACAAACGATCATCGACTGGTTAATAAGTTCATTGTTAACAATATCTTTTCTCGATTCGGTTGTCCTAGAGCAATTATTAGTGATGGTGGATCTCATTTTACTAACTCTCATTTCAGGAGTTTACTTAAGAAATATGAAGTTCACCATCGCGTCACGACCCCGTATCACCCCCAAGCAAATGGCCAAGTAGAAGTCAGCAATAGAGAAGTCAAGAACATATTGAAGAAGATCACTCGCACGGATGGAAGAGATTGGGCAACGAAGCTACCCGATGCTCTATGGGCCTACCGCACCACACTCAAGACACCCATTGGGATGTCTCCTTTTAGTCTCATTTATGGCAAGCCTTTCCACCTCCCCGTCGAGTTAGAGCATAGAGCATATTGGGCCATTAAAAAGCATCAATCTATCTCATGATCAAGCTGGAAAAGAAGGACTTCTACAAATTCAAGAGCTCCAAGAACTCCGGAATGAGTCATATCAAAATGCGGAGATTTATAAAGCCAAAAATAAAGCCTATCATGATAAGCACATTAATAGGAAATCTTTTCATGTTCATGACAAGGTATGGCTTTATAATTCTCGTCTTAGACTCTTTCCAGGGAAATTGCGCTCAAGGTGGGATGGTCCATATGAGATCCTTGAAGTGTATGACAATGGATCGGTCTTGATTTTAGATCCCAAGACCCAAAATTCCTTCAAGGTAAATGGACATAGGTTGAAGCCATACATTGGTGAAGAAGGACCTCCACCTCCTCATAGGGAAGAGCTACAATCCCTTGAGATCTCAGCCACTAGTTAGTCGTTGGAGTGAGTTATGTCTAGCTAAAGACGTAAAACTTAGCGGTTGTTGGGAGGCAACCCATCTTTATTTTATTTTTGCATTTGTTCTCTCCTTTTATCATTTTTTTAACATTTATTTTTACTTTTATATTTGTTTTTTGCTTTGATGTTTGATGTTACTTCTTTATAAGTTTTTTAGGTACCAAGGAGAAGGGCACATAAAAAGAAGAATTCAGCTCCAAAGCAACTCAAAAAATGAAGAGAAGAATGCAACCGATGCAAATTCCCGCTAAGTTTTTCTTTTCCCTCCTATGTCTCTCTTGATTTTACTGATGTGCATGTCATGTATATTGATTGTCATCACTTTTTCCATGAGCATGTTGAGTTTTATTGAGGACAATAAACGGAATGAGCATGGGAGGGAGTTTTCTAGAAAACTTAAAATTTTTCAAAATTTTTGCATTTCTTCATTTAGTATTCTATGCATGATCTGATTTTTAAACATGTGAACAACAACATGATCTTTTGAAAAACACATGAAATAGAAAATCATAGAGTTCATTAACACCTCCACTTGTTTAGAAAGTTGTGGGAAGAGCAACCTTAAGTGTATGTTGAGGAGATAGTAGAGTCGATGGAATTAGGGATCTAGGTATTCCTTTGGGGAGCCATAAAATCCAAACTAAGGATGTACTCAAGCTCATAGTATGATTTTTCAAAACTTTCTATACTTCTCATCCACTCATTCTTCTTTCTAAACTTTGAGTTAATGACTCCTTGCACGCACATTGTTCCGCTTTCCATAGCAAGTCGTAGCTTGTATCATCCTTTGTTGGCACTAATATTATTGACATAGTGAAGCTCCCTGATCCATAGAGATACCAAAACCTCTTCGGGGGAATAAGCTGCATGTCTACTAAGGACGACACATGGGTAGGATGAGCACCATGAATTGAATTATGTTGTTTTTCAATAAAGTTGCATAAAAAGCCTTCAAAATTTCAAATTCTGAATTCTCTAATCTCCTTCTTCAAAAAGGCTTGAAGGAAGTAGAATTAGGATGAATAAAGTAGAATTAGAAAGAAAGGAAAAGACAAAA
The DNA here is from genome assembly GCA_024174645.1 of Lemna minuta. Taxonomy (NCBI): domain Eukaryota; kingdom Viridiplantae; phylum Streptophyta; class Magnoliopsida; order Alismatales; family Araceae; genus Lemna; species Lemna minuta. Next base: position 8,048,735 of record CM044104.1, on the reverse strand, counting down.
AATAGAATTAGGATGAAAAGAAGAAAAATAAAAAAAGTAGAATTAGAATGGTAAGCTACCTCCTATGTGTTTTAGCCGACTCTATTTTATAGCCACTATGTATAAAAGGATGATGCTTGTTTCTACTTCTTGTGCCCTTATCATTCATGTCCATAGTGCAAGGAGGAGGCGACGATTGGTTTGGTATGATGAATTTCTTTTAATTATGTATATTTCTATTAGTATGTAGAGCAAGAGCATTCTTAGTTATTGTGGTGGATTAAAGTGTTTGCTGGAGGAATGCCTTGATCTTGAGTTTCTAGTACATTACTTTCTTTTTGGCATCATTTAAGGTAGAACATTCATTTCAGATTCTATTAATGCTTAACCCATGGCTTTCTATGTTTGTTAGTCCTAGTACATACTTTTTCTCTTTCCATTGCTAAGGGACTAGCAATGATTTAAGTTGGGAGGTGTGATAACATGCATTTATAACTTAAATTCTTGTCCTAATTAACTCATATTCATGCTTATTTTATGAGAATATAATGCATGTTATCATACTTTTTAGGAATTTTCTCCATTAGTATATCATTTCACTAAAGTTGATATTTATGCATAAATTAGGGGATAATTTCATGCTTAATAGATGATTAATCTTTTGTTAAGTTTAAATTAATAGAAGTTAATCTCTTTTATTGAATGATTGTGACTTTAGTGCATGTTTTGAAGAATAATTTTAAGATGAATTTATGATTTAGAATATTTATTAAGAAATGAGTAAGTAATTTTTAATTCATCTTGATTTCTTATTTGAAAATATATTTTAAATGACATGATGTTAAAAAGGAAGAAATTTGTGATCCAATGGAGAAAATTTGGATTAAAAAGGAGTTATACATTTAAATTTAAGAATTTCTAAAGTTTATGGCCTTTTTCTCATTTTTATTTGATTTTTATTTGATTTTTTTAAGGATTTTCTTTACTAAAATCACGAAAAAGGGCAAATCTTACCTGCAGGTGATGACGTGGCGAGCGCGCCCAGGTGGTGAGCTTTCGTGGTACGCGGGACCACCGTGCGGGTGCGACGCGGCTCTGAGGGCACGTGGCAGAGCCGTGGGTGGCCCACGCGAGGCGCAAGAGGCGCACAGGGCGTGGCCACATGGCAGGGGCCACGCGTCCACGCGGGTCCACGTGGGTGCCCGTGTGGGGCGCCACGTGGCAAGTAGGGTCTGCAGATGAAGGGCCCACGGGTTAGTGGGCCCTGGTAAGAAGTTGGGGGCGGTAACGCAGATGCGTTACTGCGCCCCCCCTATTTAACCGCTTCATTTCATTTTTTTTCCGTCTGGGACTATGTTCCCATGGAATCTTTCTGCTGCAGGTGACGTGGCCGCATCGCACGCGTTGGATCTTGTCGCGAAGCGTCGATCGCGTGGACCCGAGTCCACACGGTCAAAATCAACGAACGTGCGTAAAAAAAAGAATAAGTGGATGTGATGAAAGGCTTACGTGGTGACGCGTGGACACGTCAGAACCGCAACATCTTCATCGCCAGTGGCTTCATCAGACCGTCACGATATTACGAGACTCGTGGAATAAGGGAGCACGACGTGAACGCTTTCAGGGCGTCGGATCTTCATAGGAGGGGCATGACGCGCCCCGATTTTTCCTCTCACCTGGGCGTGACGTGGAACACTTTGGATCGCTCAATCGTCCGCTCAACTTAAGCTTCATCAGACGGCGGGGAGGATTCGTGGCAGAACTCCACGATCGCGGTCTGATCGAACTGCGATCGCGGCGCGATCAAGCTGCAATCGTGGATCTTTCATCGTGGAAGCAAAGCCACGATCTCGACGCACGATTCCAGCTGAAGATAGCAAAGAAATGTCCACTATCGAGGCCCAATCGCCTCGTGATCATGGACCGATCGCTGCTTGATCGTGGCCACGATCAAGCGTGATCGTGGCTTCTTGTGAAGCAAAATTGAAGCCGATTCATCGCGGATTTGAAGCCACAGCGCCGCTCAATGGAAACCGCCCCCACGACGCATCAATTCCGCTCCCACGACCGCGTGAACTGCCCACGATCTTCGGGTCAATTTTCTCTTTAAAAAGCTATGTATTCTCCCTTTGAAACTTAACTTTTGATCAATTCGTGAAGGAATTAAGTGAATTTCGAGGAAGATCTCTAGTTCATCGTGATCCCCCCGCGTTTAGACTCGATTGCGAAGCAATTGGAGTGGGATTGATCACGAATTTCTCCTTGATTTCATCGAATTTTCCCGTTGAATTCCGAACGTCCATGAGGAAGAATCCGAGCAAATTCGCTTCAATCCACGAGAATTGAAGCCCCATTCTTGCGGAAATTGGGTTAGTAGAGAGATTCAATGGATTATCAAGAGGTAATTTGAGTTTCTATTAGATTTAGAAGTTTAATTTTGTAAATTAGTTCTTAGTGTTCTTCATTTTCCTGAATTTTCAGTCTGAAAAATCGCTGATTTTGAAAATAGGATATCTCTATGATTATAATTTGAAATCACTTGATTCTAAGTTCAGTGGATTTTTCTTTTCCTCAGATTTCCGTGGATAGAAAATTCATCGAATTCCAAGTTCATTTGACCCTCTAATTTGACGTTTGACCGAGGACTATTCATCGTTCATCAGAAGTCAAATGTTGACTTTCGGGGTCAATTACTTTAATTTACAAATTAGAATTCGATAATTTGAGTCATTTTAGATTCCTATGGTTCTTAGCTTTCCACTTAAATATCAATTGCAAGATTTGGATTTCATTTGACCAGTCAATTTGAAGATTTCCTCTGAGGTGTTCATTTCGCGGATTTTCTGATATTTCATTTTCAATAATTCATAATAAATCCATTTCTTATCCAAAAATCACGAATTATATACCAATAAATTCCATTTTCTCTTTAGTTTCTGAATATATAATTTTTGAAATATTCTGACACTGTTTTATTCTCTAATTTTACAGAACACCTACTGTTGGTCAAAGTCAACACTTTGACTTTGACTTGACTTTTCTCTGTCAAACCAGAGAATTAAATTCTTAAAACTTCTTATTTAGCTTATTTATATCATTTCCACTCATTACTTCTTATTTTTACTTCTTTAAAACCCCTTTTAAACCTAAGTTTGACCAAGTCAACTCTGCGATTAAAGTCAACCCTGCTCTCTGTGGATCGACCCGATACTTACACATTACTTGATTTTTATATCTTATCTTTGTGAGTTCGGTTTTATTAATTTTGTTTGACCAGCATTTTTGTGAATTTAACGGCGCACGAGTGTGCCTCTAGAAATGGATGGCCAAAAGGACAAAAGGCAGCAATCAAACACCATTTTAAGTGAGTTTCTTCTCTTCTCTTTTCATTCTTCATGTTGGATGCAAGACGCCTAGCCCTGGCAAAATGTACTGGCTCTCAAAGGTATGTTTTGGTTAGACAACATCACTAGATGTCTTTTCATCAATAATACTTAGATTAGGATAATTTTCTATCCATGTTTTCTATTTTCCATATTATCTTATCAATATTTTCTCATTTTCAAACCCTAAAATCACTTTTCCACCATCAATCAAGGATTTTCAATCTTTGAAAGGAGTTTGGAAGCATTTGATTGGTTTATCTCATTTTCGTAAACATCTTCTTCATTCCATCGATCATTTCCACTTTCTTTATCTAAGACACCAAAAAATAACTTTTGACTACAATATTTTAAACTTCCTCTCTACGGATTCGACCTTGACTCACCACTATTCTAATTTAAAATCAGATTTTGAAGAGTTGAGTATAATTCTTTGATACGTGAATTTGCACATTCAATGATCATATTTTTACATATATCAGCCCACAACATAAAATAATTATTCTATGGTTTAATTTCAATCTTGGCCATCCATCACATCTGAGAAAATGATTGAATGTCTATCCCCCCATTTCTCCTTTATTTAAACTCTCTCTCCTCGCTTAAAAAGTCATTCTTAGATATTCTCAAGCGATTGAGCCTTTTGGAAAATTTTTCTTTAACTCTCTTGTTTTCAAAGTGTTTGACACTCATCTTAGCACCCATTGAGCATTCAAAGTCAATAACTCTCTTCTTGAACTTCAAATTTTTGCCAACAACACATCAAGACAAATAGCCTTCATCCAATGACTAATTAGTGCATTTTCTAGTGATTTTGGGCTAGTTAACTTGTATTTTCAATAATCTTTCACCATTTAACATTATATTTCAATTTAAAAGTTATATTAATAGAACTCCGCCCTTTTCACCATTTTCTCTTTGAGTTTTTCTCTCTCTAACTTCTTTCTTTGGTTTCTTCTTTAATGCACGTCTAATTAGTGTGGAGTTTTTATTCCTCGAAAAGATCTAGCTCACTACTATCTTAAATTTAACTTTTCTCACCACATTTCATTAACTAATTTTACCAAATTCTTAATGATCTCAAAGTTAAATCTAATTATCCATGGATTTCACCCTTATTCACTCATTATACTTATTAATCATCAATGAATATAATTTTTTTAATTTTTCAACATAAAATTGGGTGTTTTCAGCAATTGAGGAACATTGACTTGTCAAATGGCATTGATAATTCCAAATTAACTGAATTGAGTGCGTCGTTGAGCTGATATTTGGACTTATGCAATAAAATGTATTAAAATTTCCCTTCAATCTCCAAATTATCCAAAGATGTGGCTCAGTAAAGGGTCAAATCCAAGGGAGATTGCAGCAATGATTTCCTCTTTTTCTAATTTAAGACAAGACTTTTGCTAAATCAACTATATTCAACAAATAGAAAAATATCTTTAAAGAATTAAAAAATCCAAATGTATAGAAAAACTGATAGAAAATGATGATTATAGTTGACTCAAAATGATCTCATCGCTTATATATTTGAATTAAGCCTCTTATCTCATACTACAATTTGTGTTTATTAGATTTACGAAGAAAAGCCAACAAACTTGGTCAAGAAAGGTCAACTTCCTAATCAACCTTCTAAAGAAAATTCCTAATTCGTTTGTTTGAATATCTCTTCAACTAAATCTTATATTTAAATTCATCTTTATCATCACCAGTTTTTTTTTGTATCATTTTAAGAGTTTATTGTTTTTTTATTTGATTTTAGAATCAGTTTATCTCTTGAGATGGAAAATGAATCAATAATATCATTGATTTTTAACACTTGAAATTAAAACAAATTGAGTTTATAAAAAAAAAAGTAGTGATTAGAGTTTTCTAGATGAACGAAAAAAGGAAATTGATGCCTTAGTTATTTGAATCATACAAACTCCCTTTAAATTATCTTGTGAAATGATTTCCTGTTTTATTAATGAATTTTCACTGAATTATTCCTTAATTTTATTTCTCTCGGATTGAGAAGAAACGGTTCTCCGAAAATAATAGAAGAAAGAATAAAAAGCTAAAAGAGGTTTTTTATTTATCTCGGAATGAGAAGAAGCGATGCTCCAAAAAAAAGAGAAGAAAGAAGAAAAAGAAAGAAGAGAAATCTAGAAGAGATTTTTTTCTTTTATCACAAACTAAGAAGAAGCAATACTCCGAAAATAAGAGAAGAAAGAAGAAAAAGAAAGAAGACAAATCGTGAAGGGATTTCAATTTAGCTCTCCAAAAATTACAACCTAAAAATCTAAAAATTTGAATTTAAGGTGCATTAAAAATAATAGAACCTAATAAGGAGTTGGAAATGCAAGAAGTAACAATCGAAAACAACATATCTACCTGAAGAAGAAATTTTGAATCTAAACAAAAAAAAACAAGGTTCTAAACCCTAAACCGATCCTCGCAAACCTCTTCACAAATTCAAATCGCACTTATCAACTCAAAGATGCTCCCGAAATCTTTAACAATCGACAGAATGGATCTTCGATGTGTATCGCTCTGCACATGCCACTGTGCTCCATGCGGTTTTTGCTCAGCTTGTTTTTATGGTCTACACAATTGGTGGAGGATCGCCCATGGGTTTGAGTCACGTACACATCAGGTGAGCTGAGAATATTCTTTGTAAATGTCATTTTGTGTGCATCCTTATGCCCAGTCTTGTGATTGGTCCACACCATTCATGTGCATAACTTGTCCAATAAGCTCCCAAAGCTCATCAGGCCCAACCAGCCCATTAAGGGTATTAGTAAAATAAATCGTTGTACTAATAAGAAAAATAATTAATGTAACTTCAAGATTAAAGAGCTAATCTTTCAAAAAATATATATTTGTTATTACTGTTATCACTATATAAAAACATAGATATATTAAGGCTATTAAAACCCCATTGAATTTCTTCTCCACAATTCTTCTTATTAAGCCTTTAAAAATCTCTTGATAGCCCTAATTATTTGTAACTACCTTTTTCCATTTCATATAGCAATGAAAATCTATATTTTGGCATAACACCATGATAACATGCAAGAAGAATGAGTGGTTTTGATAT
>CM044104.1:7909823-8041791 GCA_024174645.1 Lemna minuta | reverse complement strand
GTCTTTAAATATCAAAACCAATCATTATTTATGTATGTTATCATGATATTATGCTAAAATAAATATTTTCATTCCTGTATGAAATGGAAAAGGTAGTTACAAATGATTAGGGATATTAAGAGATTTTCAAAGGCTTAAAAAGAAGAGATGTGGAGAAGAAATTCAATGGGGTTTTAATAGCCTTAATTGATCAATGTTTTTATTTAACCATAATAGTAACAACATAGATATTTTTTCTGTATGAAAGATTATCTCTTTAATCTTGTAGTTACATTCACCATTTTCCTTTAATTTTAGTTTATTTCACCAATGCCCTTAATGGGCCGGTTGTGATTGACGAGCTTTGGGAGCTTCTTGGACAGGTTAGGCACGTGAATGGTGTGGACCAATCACATGATCAGACATAAGGATGTATACACGATGACATTTACAAAGCCAATGGTCAGCTCACCTGATGTGTACGAGACTCAAACACGCGGGTGATCCTCCACCAATTATCTAGGTCATAAGAATAAGCTGAGCAACAACAACATGGAGCACGGTGGCGCATGCAGAGCGACGCATATCGAAGAGCATACCGAATTCGCAAATATGTGCTCCGAAAATTCAGTAAGCATAAAGGGGAGACACAGAATTTTTTTAGGGTGTTCTTGATTTCCCACCCCATCGAAGTTTGGCCTGGAGGACACAGCGAGTAGTAGATCCATTCATCGATTGTTAACGATATCTGGAAGCATCTTCGAGTTGATGATTGCTATTCGAAGTTGTGAAGAGGTTTTTCAGGATCGGTTTAGGGTTTAGAACTTTGTTTTGTTTCTTTTCTAGATTCAAATTTTCTTCTTCAAGTAGATTTGTTGTTTTCAATTGTTACTTCTTGCATTTCCAATTCCTTATCAATTTCTAATGGTTTTAATTCACCTTACATTTTAAGTTTTAGATTGTTACTTCTTATGATCGGAACGTTGATTCTTTTCACTCCAAGAAAAATAAAAGAAAAAATACCTTCTATATTCGTCTTCTTTCTTTCTTTTGAGTAAATCTAGAAAGCTCTAATCATTGCTCCCTTTTCATTAAACTAACTCTGTCTTGACTTGTAGGTACTAAAAAATTAGTGATATTCTAGATGCATTTGCCATCTCAAGAGATAAATTGTTTCTTAAATCAAATAAATACCAAGATAAAAACTTAAAAGTTTAAGAAAGACAAAATAGAAAAGTAAATGGTAAATATGACATTAAATACAAGATTTGGTTGAAGAGAAATTCTGACAAACGAATTATGAATTTTCTTTAGAAGTTTGATTATGAAATTGAACTTTCTTGACAAAGTTTGTTAGATTTTATTTTTTGAAAATCTAATAAATGGAAATCATAGTATCTGATGAGAGGTTTAATTTGAAAATATAAACGATGAGATCATACTAAGTCTGCTATGATCGTCACTTTCTATCGATTTTACTATACATCCAGATTTTGTAATTCATTACTATACGTCACTTTCTATTTGTTGAATATAGTTGGTATAGTAAGAGTCCTGCCTTAAATTAGAAAAAGAGGAAATCATTGCCGCACCCTCCCTTAGATTCGACCCCCTTACTGAGCCATGTATAATGGGTTAGCAAAAATCGATAATGGATGCTTAACCCACTAATTACTCACACACACACACGTGTGCACACACGCGCACACACGCACACACACGCGCGCGCACGCGCACAGGTGCGCACGCACATATGCTCACACATGTCGACACATGGCGTGTACACACGTTGCCATGTGGCTACACTCTCCCACATCAGCTCACGATATTAAAAAAATTGTATTTTTCTTTTTTTTTAAATAAAAAATAAGTTTAAATAAATTTAGAAAAATTTCATAAAAATCCCTAAAAATTATAAAATTCATAACTTTCAAAATACAACTCCAAATTACTCCATTTTTTATTTATCAAAAATTAAATTATCTATCATTCTGAAAAACAACTTATAAAAATAACAAGAGAATAAATTTTCATTTCAAAAATACACTCATTCATCTTAGATAATTAAACTAGAAAAATACATGTGTAAATAAAATATTTTCTCTAATCATTTAATCATGAAAATACAATTATGATCTCAAATTTAGATGAAAATAAAACTAGATTATTCGAATTATGCATAATTATCCCTAAAATGATACATTTTTAGATCATAACTTAAAATTACATAAAATGAAAGATATACACTCAAAATATGATAACATACATACAAATGTAATATTTAATGCCTTAATTTGGACTACTAATCATTTAAATTCATGTATAAATTGCATGTTATCAGCATGCCTAGCCCACGGGGCGCACATTTTGGCAAGAGCCAGCGCGCATATGTGTGCACATCTTTGCGAGTACTGTAGCGCCCGTTGAGATGCGTGTCACGTGCACGCCACAACGAGCACTCGGCGGGATGGTGACACATCTGAGTACCATTTTTCCAGTTTTCTCCTTGTGAGCCTATAAATAGAGAACCCTAGACATCCCTACAGATATTTGAGCATTCCTTTCTTCCTCTAGAGGGTTGTGATAACATGCATTTATAACTTGAATTCTTATCTTAATTAACTCATATTCATGCTTATTTTATGTGAATATGATGCATGTTATCATACTTTTTAGGAATTTTCTCCATTGACATGTCATTTCACTAAAGTTGATATTTATGCATAAATTAGAGATAATTTCATGCTTAATAGATGATTAATCTTTTGTTTAAATTAATAGAAGTGAATCTCTGTTATTGAATGAGTTGTGACTTTAGTAAATGTTTGGGAAGGATGATTTTAGGATGAATTTATGATTTAGAATGTTTAATGAGAAATGATTTAAGTAAATTATAAGTCATCTTGATTTCTTCTTTCTAAATATATTTTAAATGGATAATAATAAAAAGGAAAAAATTTGTGATCCAATGGAGAAAATTTGAGATTAAAAGGAGTTGTATTTTGAGAAATATAAATTTCTGAAGTTTTATGCATTTTTTCTGATTTTTATTTGATTTATAAATTGAATTTCTAATTAAAAATATCACAAAAAGGGGTTTTACCTGCAGGGTGACGTGGCGGCGGCTGACGTGGCGCACGGGCCAGGGTGACGTGGCGCGCGAGACAAAACCCGGGTTGCGATGCTGCACTGAGGCCACGTGGCAGCGCCCGGGTGGCCCGCGCAGGAGCGCACAGGGCGCAGCCAAGTGGTAGGGAGGCCACGCGGCCACGTGGGCGCCCGTGTGGGGCGCCACGTGTAGGTTCTGTAATAGAGGGGATAGAGACAATTAATAGGGGAATTCACTCCCCTATTTATACGCATCATTTCCCTTTCTTTTCTCCATGTGGGACTATGTTCCCACACGGTCTTACCTTTTGCAGGTGATGTGGCGGCACAACAGGCGTCGGATATGGTCGACCCCGATCGCGCGGCGTCGATCGCGTAGACTCGAGTCCACGCGATCAATGATTTAAGCACGTGCGCTATTTTTGGGTTAAGTGACGATGATTAAACGCCGCAGATGCAGACACGTGGAAGCTTCTAGAGCGTTGGATCTTCATCAAACAGACGCCGATGGTGGTAAAGCCTGATCGCGCGATCGGACCACCCACCTTACCTGATCAGATCAGACGGCCAAGATCCTTCTCATCTTGGCGACGCGTGGACTCATCTGGAACGTCCGATCTCCATCAAGTCGCGATCTCCATCGGACGGCCAGGACGATTCGCGGAAGAACTCCACGATCGCGGTCCGATCGAACCGCGATCGCGGCGCGATCGAGCCGCGATCGTGGATATTTCATCACAGAATCATCTCCACGATCATCGGACGGCACCCAGTGGAGAATCAAGATCATGATCGTGGCCCGATCACGGCTCGATCATGGCCCGATCGAGGCGCGATCGTGGCCTGATCGTGGGCCTTTTCGAAGCGAAATTCAAGCTTATTCGCCGCGGATTTGAAGCCACAAAGCCATACAATAGAAACCGCTTCCACAACGCTTGAAAACCGCCCCTACGAATGCGTCAATTGCCCATGATCTTCGGGCCAATTTCCCTCTTTCAAAGCATGTATTTCCCTTCTTTGTTCTTCAACTTTTGATCGACTCGTGAAGAAATTAAGCGAGTTTCGAGGAAGGTCTTAAGTTCTCGTGATCCTCTGCTTCCAAGTGTGTAGAGACGCATGCATTGAAGCATGATAATCACGATTTCATCTCTTGATTTCATCGAATTTTTCCCTTGAATTCCGAACGTCCACGAGGAAGAATCCGAGCAAATTCGCTTCAATCCACGAGAATTGAGGCCCCATTCTTGCAGCAATCGGGTTAGTAGTGAGGTTCGATCGATTATCAAGAGGTCATTTGTATCTTTATTAGGTTTAGATCTTTAATTTCGCAAAGTAGTTCATAGTGTTCTTCATTTTTCCTAATTTTTAGTCCGAAAAGTCGCTGATCTTGAAAATAGCATATCTCTTTGATTATAATTCCAAATCACTTGATTGTTTCATTGGATTTCTCTTTTCATCAGCTTTCCGTGGATAGCAAATTCATCGAATTCCGAGTTCATTTGACCCTTAAATTTGACGTTTGACCAAGGACTGTTCATCCTTCATCAGAAGTCAAATGTTGACTTTCGGGGTCAACTACTTTCAATTTACAAATCAGAATTCGATAATTTTGATCTCTTTAAATTCCTCTGGTTCTTAGCTTTCTATTGACATATAAATTGCAAGATTTGGATTTCATTTGACTGGTCAATTTGAAGACTTCCTCTGACGTGTTAATTTTGGGGATTTTCTGATAGTTGATTTTCAATAATTCATAATAAATCCATTTCTTATCCAAAAATTACAAAATATATATCAATAAATTCCATTTTCTCTCTAGTTTCCAAATATCTAATTTTTGTAATCTTCTGACTCTGTTTGATTCTCTGATTTTGCAGAACACCTACTGCTGGTCAAAGTCAACGCTTTGACTTTGACTTTTGACTTTTCTCTGTCAAATTCGAGATTTCAATTCTTAAAACTTCTTATCTAGCTTATTTATATCATTTCTATTCCTTACATCTTATTTTCTCTTATTTAAAACTCCCTTTAAACCTAAGTTTGACCAAGTCAACTCTGCGATTAAAGTCAACCCTGCTCTCTGTGGATCGACTCAATACTTACCCAATACTTGATTATTATATCTTGTCTTTGTGAGTTCGGTTTTATAAATTTTTTTTAACCATCGTCTTTGTGTTTTAACGACGCACGAAAACGACACGTCAGGTTGTAAGTGAGTTTTTAACAGTTTTTAATGCATTTCTTCTCTTCTTTCTCATTCTTCTCCTCTTTTGAATGAGTAAGTGCATTTTTGAGTGTGCTCATTATCTTTTGGAGTGCTCCTTGAGGTGGTTGACAGGCAATAGAGAGACGATGAAGGAGCAAGAGAGATGTTTGCGTAGAACGCAAGTCTCATACATCTTGTGAGAGAAAAAGAGGGAGGTGAGAGCAAGAGAGAGACACGTTAGAGGGGCAGTGCAAAGTTGTTACGCGCAAAGAAAATTTTCAGTCATGCAAGAGAGAAAGAAGGGGAGAAAAATTGCTCCCCTTCAAGCGCACATGCACGCATGCGCGAGAAGACGAGAGAGGGAGAAATCAAGGAGATTAAGGAGGATATGGAAGAGAGAGAAAGAGAGGGAGAGACGAAAGACGGAGAGAGGGAGCTGAGAGAGAAGAGGATGTGGGGAGAGCAGGGAAGACGGAAGAATCCTCTTCCATCCTCCCCCCTCTCGCGCATACGCGCCCATGGGATAGAGTGAGGGAGAGAGGGAGCTGAGAGAACGTGGTGAGAACGACGGAAGGTAGAGATGGAGCTAGAGGCAGAGATAGAGAAGGAGGCTCAAGAAGAAGGAAGAGAGAGAGAGTAATCTCTCTCTCTCTTCCAAAAAACTATATTCATTTCTTAACGATTTTAGCTTCTCTAAATTCCCAAAAAGGTTACAAAAATTCCAAAAAAATGTTAACTTCATCATAGAAATAAATTTATTCAATAAAATTTATGATACCATATATTCATTAATATTTTAATGTAAATTAAGGCATTTTAAATGCCTAGTAAATAGGTATTTATTTTACAATAAAAAATATTATCTTCTTGATGAATAAATGTCATTAAATTTTAATAAAATATAGTCAATTCATAAAAGAATGAAGAATATCCTTTTAAATATAAGAATTATCATTTTAATCATTTTAAATCATGATAACACGCATTTATCATTATATTTTTAGGAAGAAGTGCATAAAATGCATGATATTAATGCATGAAGTTTCATATTATCACTAACAAATTCTAATAGAGAATTATTTAAAATATTATGCAAACTATCATGTTATTATGAAGTTTTCTCAGTCATCATGTCATTGCACTTATATGCTCAATTTGAATTGATTTGGTTTTAATTTGGTATAAACATGACTATATCCTATCACACATCATTTTATTTTTTCATTACTTCTTTGAATTAATGAAAAAGCAAAGGGTGGCCAACTTTATTACTTAAAGGAAGTTATACTCGCATAAAGGAAAAACCACTTAATTTTCTTCATAGTGTTGAAGTAAAATGACATAGAAATATAGAGGATTAAATACTTTATCCAAAGATGAAAATTGGTGAAATAATTATTAGTAATTTGAGAGTTATTAATTTTTTTAAGGTTATGATATTTTTTTTGGAATTTTTGGAATTTTAATGGACTTTATGGAGAATTATTTGAACTCAAAACAAGGCTTTGTGTTGCAATGAATTTTATAAGAACACGTGGCACAACAAGGGAAAGCAAATTTCTGCAGCGACATGCGCGTGTGGCGCCCAGTGTCATCTTGAAGTGTCATGGGGTCTGCCACATAGGTTTCTTGTTAGGCCCACGTGACCTTTGTGGTGTGATGTAGGTAGGAGATAGTGAGGTTATGATGGCAATATTTGTGTAATGCACATGTTAGAAGACATCAGTGGTCAATCTTCTATGGTTGGAAATTTTTAAATTTTCTTCAATGTGGGACTAAACCACTTAATGCTTGCAATACAATTGGCAGCATTAGCGATGCCTTGATTGATGATGCCAATGGAAGCCATCCAAACCCATGGACCTGTCCACAAGATCGCAAGAAAGGTGGGTGTCATAGTTGCTCTCCTTTGTCATGGCCAATTGGATCATGACACACGACACTCTATGGAGTACCCAATTGTGATATGATAGCGCCAAAGATCTCGTGGTTTCTTCTTCAAAAATAGCTGATGCCATGTGTCATCTCTTATAGCCTCTGATCATAATCAATGCAATCAAATAGCCTTGATTTATCTTACACTTGAAAAGAGGAAAAACCACATTGACATGGCCCATGAGAGCCCAACCTATGGCACTCTAGAATGCCCAATCACCAGCCAATGACAAAAAAACTTCCATTTTAAAATCGTGATATCTAGTCATCAAGACTGAGTTTTGAGCTGAAATTTTACGAGTAAATGTGTCTTTTCACTCTCTACCTATATACACTCTGATTTATAAATTAAACACAAAAAAATTTATAGTTTTGAGGATGAATGATTTTACCCTTGATGCCCTTAAATGCTAAGAGCCTCCATATAAAAAGCCTATTTTCTCTCTCTTAGGATTAGGCTACCACAAGGAAAATGAGGATATCAACTCCCAACTTTAGAATTGTTTGAAGTTAATGCTTGTATTGGAGACAAGATCAAGCGAAGGATCGTGTCAAATGAGTCTAGCATCGCCGAGCTAACGACTAACATCAAAGTGAGGTTTAAGAGAGGATTTCTCCCTTTTAATTTTCTCCATGGATATTATAGAACCTATTTCCCATTTTATGTTTTTAGCTTTTTTATCATTTTATCAAAAAAACCTCATACATCCATCATTCACTTATTGACTCTCTCTACCGTAGTTTTATAGTTCTCATCTATCTATTCCATCTTCCTAATTTTCATCTCCTAGTCTCGATTCTGATTGCAATCTTATCTTTCATTAAGAAAAATATGAAACATAAATTCACATCCTTATACATATCATATTTATTTAAATTCATATCTTTCTACACACACACACACACACACACACACACACACACATATATATATATATATGTGTGTGTGTGTGTGTATGTATGTATGTATGTATTAAAATTCATGCTCATATCATATTTCAATTCCTCATCTTCCTCATTTCAACATACTCTCTCCACATCATCTTCCATTAAAAGCATCTAATCTTATTACCTAGGTCCCTTGAAGATTCAGCCCTTACTTAGGCCTCATACTAATTGAGGAAATATAGATATTATAGCACGAAAAGGATTTGCAACAATAATTTAACATATATCAAATCGAGTTCCTCACTTTATATGTCCCAGCACATAATATAGGTTGATAGATTCAAGTGATGGATTGGGTTAAATTGATATGTGATTAATTAATCCACACTTTCACTTCATTAATTTATAAGATTGACCAATAAGTATTATTGGGTCTACGGAGTTATTAACTAGTGAGATATATAGATTTAAAAGGCCACATCGATAGGGTCAATGAATGTTAAAGACAAAGTCCTTTGGATTTTAAAGAAATTTCACAATAGAAAAAATCTATATATAGGAGGAGACAACCACACCGAACAGTGCCCATCAAAGACATGTTGGAAACTCTCCCCTTTCTTCTCTTTCTATCTTGGTGAAAATTTTCAAGAGGAGATCTAATAGCGTAGCGATCCATGGCAGACGTTCCAAGGACCTATATTCAAATGTATATGATCATAGCCAAGTGTGTGAAATCCAGAAAATGCATAAAGTCCTTCTAGATGTAATAAAGATGAAGATTTAACATTGTAGAAATCAAAAGTTGGTCAAAGTGTTCAAAATATGCATTAGCAATGTAGAAATTAAAAATTTTTAAGTTTATAAGGTAAATGAGATTCAAATTCTCCAAATTTGACATGTTAGATTTCTCCTCTTTCTTGCCACTTGTTTCTTAGTGTCTTCATTCATGTTATGATTTTGACTAGAAGTTAGATTCCATTATGGTCACTTTTGAAGTCAAAGTCAATTCTCTCTAAACAAAGCCCAACTCAGTGTGCCCTTCCATTTTTGTATTTTTAGAACAAAATTTTTCCCTCAATTTTTTTGTATGTGCATGAACTGACTAGAAATCACTAGTATTATGGTAAATCAATTATCTTTTTAGTTCATAAGTATTTGAATTTGAGTGCATAAATCATCAACAACTTTGGGCTTATAAAAAAGACAAAAACATAGCTGCTAGACTTTCCACCCTCTATTTTTAATTTTCAGATCGCTATAAAGTAAAATTCAGTTTTTGCATGTATAAAATTATGTTGATATCTCACACTTATATAATTCATTGATTAAAGTTATCTCAATGCTGCATAGAAGGATTTTGAATAAAAAAAAATAGTTACCTGGTATTCATGCATGGCTTAAAATTCATAGCTTATAATTTTTACAAGGATTTCTTTGCAGTAGCTGAACAGCTTACATAAATTCTTCTTGCTTGGCTACCTTTAAACCAGAGTTTTCTCAAGTTGAGGTCTTTAGTTCAATGCATGCATTCAAGCTTAAGTGTTAGTACTCAAGCCTTAATTGTCCAGGTAACTGCTCAAATGAACCCCTCTTGTTTAGAACGAACATCATGCTGTAATTCCATTGGCAGTGCTTGTTCAGATAGGCGAGGAAAATTCTTCAAACTTTAAAGGGCAGAAAAGAATAAAACACGGCTACATAATTGTAGTTTTATGAAATTTCCTTTTGGACTAAATATGGAGACATTTTGTAGTTCTCCCAAAATGTCTTCATTAGTGAGAGTGCACCCTTGAAAAAAACACAATTATTCAGAAGAAACGAATGGAAATCAAAGCTTCTCTGTCAGCCTTATCATGAAGGAACTGATGTTTGCAGTGTCCAAGACAATCCACGAAGAGTCAAACAACTCATGATAGTACTCAAATCCTAGCTCCTCTGCAGCATTTCTAAATCCAACCCCGAAGGAATTACCTTGAATAGCTCCAAGTCTAGGCTTCCCACAAACACCGACTATCAGAACTTTACCTGGCTCTTTAACCATACATGCACAAATCAGAGGCTTCATTCTCGCTCCTCTTTCCTTCAAGGCATCCATCAGGAAGTGGCAGAATTTAGTCAACGCTTGCGGATATCCCAATTTCACCGTATCCACTGGATCTTCCAGCTTCACCCACCTGAATTTCCTGCTGCTTCTGATGAATCCAGACTTGGTGATTGCCACACTTCCTTGTCGGAGTATTGCCCTTTGAATCTCTATGGCCTGCTGCATTCCCTTTCTAAGTTGATCGACATTGCTCTGAGAGAGAGAGGAATAAGCAACCCAGAACTGATCCGCAACAGAGGAATCTCTGTCCTCCGAGGAAGATTCCAGCAAGGCAGTCACACCATAGACTACATCAGCAGCTGAAAACTTAGTACAGTAGCCCTGAATCCTGAAGAAACTCCTGTAGTAGAATTCCATGAGACCATATTCGGGAAGAAGTCTCTCAAATTCCTCCTTCATCTTCAGTTTGATTTCCATGCTCATGTACTGGAACTTCCTCTGACAGTCCACAAGAGGAAAACCCATTCGAGCTAGGAGGAGCTTCAGCTTCTTCTGCCCATTATCGCTCCAAGTCTTCAACTTTGTTGCCACGTAGGAAGAACATATCATGGATTCGTATAAATTCCACTCTCTCAAGAGCATCAATCTGGGTTCATCTTCGTAAGAGATTCTTGAATTCTCGGGCGCTTGGATTATGGTTCCATCTTTGAGAGTAACAGAAGAGACTGCATCTAAATTACCTGAACTGTTAATATGCTGTTCCATCTCCATTACTCCATCAAGATACCTCTCGTTGGTCAGCCTTTCATGGATGAACTGGTCGGTTAGAGAAACGCAAGCTAGCCATAAAAGCTCATTAGTGTTCTTTCTTAGTGCATGAGCTAAATCAAATATTAAACACCCAGAAGGCTTCCCATGGAAAGTACCCAATCTGTAGTACTCCCTTTTCAGCTTCCTGAACAGTTTAATCGGATCCTCGCTTCCTTCATCAGAAGCTCTTTTCCTCTTATCCCTCCGTCCTTCTCTCTCATCTTCAGTGTCGCTGTCCTCATCAGAAATCTCATCAAATTCATCGTCGCTGTCGAGATCAGCTGCATTAGCCAGTGCTGAAACTTCGAAATCGTAGGAAAGATCTGCCTGATTCTCATCCTCAAGCGTGTATAGAACAATGACCTGACGATTTTGCTCGCTGAGATTGTGCAAATGAATAGGACGGTGACTATCAACAACAAAGACAAGAACATGAGGACCCAAGTTGAGAACCCGGCGAACATCGCGGTGGCAGCCCCAATTAATTAAAAGAAGAGCAACATTGTCATCAGATCTAATTGTTTGACCGGCGTGCTGGTCAACATCGCCTGGAGAGGAGACAGGATAAACGGAATAACGCACAGAATCGGATGACAGAACGTGCGTGATGATCTTCAATGTGCAGAGAGAATCCGTATCCGAGGATGATGGGAAGACCAGTAACGGCGAAGATGAAGACGCAGAAGAGGCTTCGCGCAGTCGCTTGTAGAAAGATTCGATTTTTTGCTCTCTCACCATGTTCTTCCTTTTAAGAATCCCGAATTCCACAACTGGGTGATATATGCAGGGAACTGAAAGATTGCCTCATTGGAAGTGCGCGAATTAAGAGGTGGGTATTCTCGCTGAGATAAATTCAGTGAAACATAAATTCAGGAGCGCTCAAGTTCCTACGGAAGATAGCATAAAAATCAGGCTTTTAGCCGAGAAATGAAGAAATTATCTGGAGAAACTGTTTACCCGCCTATTATTTTCCCCGCGGAGAGGAGCGTTGAGGTAGGGAAAGATTATGGAGCCAGAGCGACGATAAGGGTTTCAGCGAGAAGGATCCTGGAGGGAGAGGGAAGGCGGGGGAGGGAAGAGTTTGTAAAGCTTTCGCGTTTTGGCGGGAAAGAAATTTCGGCGATGAATTTAATAGAAACAGAAACGGGCTTCCACTGCCAGCCCAGCCCAACTTCAACTTCTGATGGCCCGAAATTCGAGCTGCGGACTAAAACTATCAGGAATGATATGGGCTTATTCGTCGTGGACGCGGACCATCTGGGCAGGGGCCGCTGGCACACGAGAGAGACAGACAGACAGAGACAGGGAGATCAGAGGACTGGGAGGGTAAAAGAGGTACTCAATCAGAGAAAGCATTCATGCACATCAGACATGCAGTGAGTATGCATCGGCGTGTCCTGCATCGACGTCTACTTGTAAGATCGGGGCTAGGAATGACGGATCCATCAACCTGGCCCAACCCAATATCCGACGAAAAGCCCCGCAGAGAAGACCCCGCGGGTCGGCCATGCAGAACAGTGTCATTTCCGCGCTATCAAACATCTCTAGATTGCTCCCAATTTCGGAATTAAACCTTAATGTCCGATCTCTTAGGTTTGGCCCCAAAGAATCACACAGGGAAAGGAGGGTAAGAGATAAGTTCACCGGAAACTAGGGGAGAGAGGGGAGGAGGAGATGGGGCCACCACCCGGAGAGAGGGTGAAAATGAGCGTAAAACTGCACGAGGATAATTGGAGAGATGGATGGGAGAGAGAGGGAGAGACCACGAATGTTAGAAAAGAGAGCTTTTCGGGTGTGAGAGAGAAATAGATAGAAGAGAGTTTTCAAGGAGGAAGAGCAAGGGATAATTTTGAGAGAGTTTTGGAGAGAGAGAGAGAGAGAGAAGTATCATTTGTATGTTCATTTTGATCATTCCTAACATGTTTTAATCCATATTAATTATAATGCACAATTTAGTGGTTTTTAGGGATTTTTGCCCTCATCATGCTCCTTCACTCAAATGCATATCTTGTAATTATTCAGGGTTAATTTGGTGGATGAATATTGTTTGACATTTTTTCGAGGTAAACAAATTGGAATTAACCATGTATTCACGAGTTTTGATGATTGCATGGTTTGAATGAGGAGAAAATTGAAGAAAAATAAAAAATAAGATAATGAATTTGGTTTTAACTTTTCAAGTTGAACCAAGCACTTTCCAGTGATATCATTTACATTTCCTCTTTGTTTTATTTATTAATAGACAGCATAAGAAAAAAGGATTTTCAGAAAAGGGCAACAATGTCATGTTTAAATGATTTCTAGACTTCTTGATAAATTTTTTTAGTTTTAGCACTCTAAAAAAATTATCAATATTATAATAATTTTTATTAAATGTAGGGTCCCTAGCATGCATGCGTAATGCCATTTAGTTGCTTCATATCATGAAGTGAAAATTTTCAAAACATAAAAGTATTATTTTATAAGTAACACAAATTTTATAAAATGATCAATTCAAGCTTAGCTACAAATAGGAGTTGAATCCATTGAGAATTGGGTTCAGAAATGATGAATCAAGAACACGAGAAAATTTTAAGAAAATATGAGAAATAAATGAAGTTAATTTGTAAAGATAAATGTAAATTAGGAGACTAGATGAAAAGTCTTTTTCAATGAGTCCAAGAATGCAAGAAATTGACAAGAATCAAATGAGATATTGAAGATCATTGTTAGAGAGAAAAAAATTGGATCTTACATTTAGAGAAAATCATGATTAACATCCTAATTGCTAATTTAAGTGACGAAATACAACCTATATCGAAAAATTTCATTCTGCAATAAGAAAATGCTAATGGTGGTTATTCTCAAAATCTTTCTCCATCAAAAGATAATCAAGGTCAAGTTTTTGGGGTGAAAAAAGATTTTGCTTTGTTCACCGAGGACTTGACTACACTAATAGGTATCCAAGCATGAGGGTTTTCCCTTCAGATCATAACAACATGCTGATCCAAAGGACTAAGTTTGAAGAACCCCTTGGAAGCATCCCTTGCGTTAATGTAACTACCTCTCCCATAAACTAAGATCTTGTTTAACTTAAAGGGAATTCAAACTTGAACCTATTATCGTGAATCACTTTCCCTATTTCCATCTTGCTTATTCCCACTCTATCTTTCATGTCCACTCACTTTCATCCTTCCCTTCTCCATGTGCTTTTTGACGAGATGAGACCGTGAGGTCAATGAAAACACACGGTCACCTGTCAAACCAAGGTCCAAACTTACCAATTTTATGAAATTAATTCGAATTGAAGGGTATAATGGTAAATAAGGGTCAAATCCACGGGGAATTAGGGAAATTTCTGATGTTCTCTTCGAATTTGATCAAATCAAACGATAAATGGATGATAGAAATTGGGAAAAATGATATTTTATGAAAGAGGACTTGAAGACGAATCCACGGAATAAAAAATCAATGAATTTGACTTTGATTTTGCTGAGAAATGAAAGATTGAGGAGAGGTAATTTTTTCAAAAATAAAATCCCGAAATTATCAAAATTAAGAACGAAATTACTAAAAATTACGATTCTAAAATGAAATTAAATGATAAACAAATAAATATTAGGATAAAACATGATCCCTAACCCACAATTGCGGTCTAATTAATCAAATTAATCGCCGGTAGCAAGGCTATTCATCAAAATTAGGAAATCGCAATTCATGGAGCTCAAGCATCGATTTCTTCCTCGACGATCGTCGAAATCTTGATCTTAAGCACTCTGTGGACGCGGAAATGAGTCTAGAAGCAATTGGGATCAAGAGATTCAAGAGATTTGGTGTCTAAACAGTTCGATTTACTCGAATTTTTCTCGAATGCTTTACAATCTTGAAGATCATCTCAATTTATAAGGAAATTTGAGCGTAACCGTTCGATCGTCGTTTAATTCGCGATCAACGGCTCTGATGAAACGCATCGGATGCAAATTGTTACTGTTAAGTCACAGCCGTTGGATTGTCGATCGATGCTCGAGATAAAGCCACGTCGCATGCGTTATAAAACGCATAAAAACGCTCGTTGTTGGATCGCGATCGAACGATCTAGATTCGTTTTTCGTCGATTTAATCTCGACGGTTATAACTCCTCTTGATCCACAGCTCAGATTGAAACGCGATCCGATGAACCGGATTTCACCACGTACCCCCATCACTTTAGTGACAATCAACGGTTTTGATTTCACTCGCGATTGAACGTCCTACGTTGCGCCACATCACATCACGCCCTTGATCATTGATCGCGATCAATAGAACGCTCCAGATTGCGGCACGTCAGCTGTGCGCTTTAAATAATCTGAAATTTTGATTTTAAATTAGAAAAATTGATTTTTAATTCCATAAAATCTTTAGAAATTCATTAAAAATTCAAAAAAATTCAAAAAAAATCCGAAAAAATCCCTACAAATTAGAAAATTCATAACTTTCAAAAGATAACTCCAAATTAATCCAAGTTTCTTTCATTTGATCAGAAATTTAATTATCTATAATTCTAAAAAGTCAAATTTAGTAAAAACCAGAGATTCAATTTCTTTTTCAAAAATAGATTCATTTCTTTAAGATTTTAACTTTAGAAAATTCAATGAATGTTTATATAAATGATTTCTCTCATTATTTAGCTTTAAAAAATACTCATAATCTCACGTAAAGATGGGTTATAAAATTATTTATCTTTAATTCATCATAATTAACTCTAAATTAAAGTATTTTGAGATTATAATGACTTTTTCATAGAATGATAGATAAAGACTCATAAATATGATAACATGCATAGGAATGAAATCTTTTAGGCCTTAATATGCATTAATAATCATGTATTATCATGTCTAATTAGCATGTTATCACTTTTCTTTTCTAGTTCTTTTAGAAGCATGGAATCCTACAAGAAGTCTTCAACTTCAGATCCATAGTATTCAAGCGATTAAGAATCTCCATCAAGGTACCCCATATTTCTTCCATCTTGAGGAGTTTGATCAATTCCATAAACTCGCTTTTTCATATAATTGAGAGAATCTATAGGATAACCACATATCCTATAATTGGAGATCCAATCTACACCTTGTTGTGGAACCCTATCCAAGGATTTGAATCTCCTCCCTTTTATGCTCATAAAGCATTCCATTAGTCTCCTAAATACTAGGATTAAGGAAGGAGCCATTACCCTACATTGAATCCATCTATGTCTGCATTAAATTATAACCTAAACTATCTCCCTTTGTGGATATAATAGAATGTTCTTAGTGCTCAATGGGGGAGAGTCTTCGTAGTAATGGTCTTAGATTTTATGTTACATGCTAAACTCCATGTGAAATGAGTTGTAGAGGCAAGATATCAAATGCTTTATCTAATGGAGCTATTTGCTGAGTAGAGTGGGCCTCATAAATATAAGATATTATAGAGCCTATTCAGGGCATGGATAGTCGAGTCATCTTATTTACAAGCTCATGTGCTAAAGAAGATATAGTTGATCTAGAGTCTAGTAGTGCTTGGAGTTGAACTAGCTATTGAGATGAGCACAAACCTTATCCTTTAGTCTCTTATAAACTCCTTCTCTTAGTTTATTTTTAACTTTAGCATGTGCTTGAAACAATAGCGTGTTCTTAACAACTTACCCAATAATTTTGTAGCTTCCAAAGCATATGAGATATGGAAAGGGAAGAAGTCAAGCTTCTCTTATTGTAGAGTATGAGATTGTCCTACTCGTGTTAAGAAGCATGATACAAATAAGATAGAATTGAGGACCAAGTTATATATATTTGTAAGATATCTAAAATGAACATC
Source organism: Lemna minuta (assembly GCA_024174645.1). Classification (NCBI taxonomy): domain Eukaryota; kingdom Viridiplantae; phylum Streptophyta; class Magnoliopsida; order Alismatales; family Araceae; genus Lemna; species Lemna minuta. The sequence continues at coordinate 8,025,013 of CM044104.1, read as the reverse complement.
TAGATTCTACTTCTACCACCTTGGAAAAAAATCCATATTTTTTATAAAAAGTTTCATCTTAAAGGAATATGAATATTTCTTAAGAAGAAATAGTAGGAGTAAGGTAGCCTTGGAATTAGTTCCAGAGCTAGACACAAATGTTGATTCATTATATGAGAATTCAATCCTTGAAGATGTTCATGTGCAAATAGAGGTACATGTAGGTCTGATAGAGTACTGAGACAACCAAATCAACATGTAAGATATATTTTCAAGGATGACATCATTACTTTTCACCTTAAGGATAGTGATGAACTAACCTAATAAAAATTAATGAATGACTCAACCTCTAGGTAATGACAAGAAGTGATAGATTTAGAAATCTAATCCATGCATCGAAGTCATGGTACTTGGTCATCCCTCCTAAGGGTATAATATCCGTCTAGTGTAAGTTGATCTCTAAGAAGTGGATCGGTTGATGGATAGGTTGACATCTTCAAGGTGAGGTTAGTAGCAAAAGGTTATAATAAAAAACAAGGAGTTGACTAAAGAAAAACATTCTTACCAAGTTTTATGACTAACTCAATTAGGATTCTTCTCGCCATAGCTGTACATTATAACTATGAGATATGACATATGGATGAAAAGATATCTTCCTCAATGAAAACCTTAAGGAAGAGGTGAGATGATACAACATAATGGTTATACATCCAAAAGCTTCCATACAAAGTGTATAGTTTGTAAAGGACTATTTATGGATTGAATCAAGCATATATGAATTCATTAAAAATGAAGATAAACCTCGGGTGTACAAAAATATTAGTGGGAGTGCAATCACTTTGTGGTCCTTTTGATGGATGGCATCCTTCTTAGTGGGAATAATGTAGATATATTATCTTCAGTGGAAGCGTGACTGTCAAAGAACTCATCCATGAAGAATTTGGGAGAAGCGGCCTACATTTTGAAGTACATATCTACAGAGATAGATCTAGGAGGTTACCTCGATTAAACCTATGGAAATGTGTCATTATAGTGAGAAGAAGAAGAAGAAGAGAAGATGAAAGGAAGGAAGAAAAAAGAGAGGCTAGGAGAGAGGAGGAAGAAGGAAGAGAAGGGAAGCCCTAGATTTGATCAAGAGAGAGAGAATGCTTGTGTGTGTGAGAGAGAAACTACAAGTATGGGCCATTAACATCCATATTTACTCATAATCCCAATCCATGTATATAGACAAAAGCTTTCGCATGGAGAGCTCCAAGAATGGTTTCATGAGAAAGAGACATGGATTTTATATATCTAAGGAACATTCACCTAAAACTTGTAAAGACAGAGCATTGATGCAAAAGATCTTGTATATCTTGGCAATTGGATCCATCATGTATATAGTACACTATGTACAAAACTAGACGTAACATTTACTCTTAGTATTGCGGGCAGATTTTAGATTGACCCATATTATAAATATTATTAAGACGTCAAATATATCCTTAAGTAATTATGAAGGACTAATGATTTATTTATGGTCTTTAGAGGAGAAGACGTAAAAGCTTGCAATTATAGATTTTAATCTTTACTATATGATAGGATCACCAGTTCTTGTGGCACAAATATTTTGAATGTTTGGTTCAATATCATTTGTTACATTCAATGTTTTTATTGAAAATTTGAGAGCCTATTGAGCATTAAATCCTATCATCATTGTGACGGGGTCAATAAAACCTCTCTAAAACTTCATTTTAACATTTACCAAAATCTTACATTGTGCCCTATTTGTAATGGCAGATATGGGCTTACCTGTGAACTTTATGGGCCTCTTTAGTCTATCTAATTAGCTCTAGTTCCTCATCAAAGGGTCTTCATGGTCTCCTCTAGCTTAACACTACAAATTCATTTGTTCAAAATAACTTTTAATGGGTCGGCAATATATTGACTCAACACCACCTACCCATTAACCCACCCTTTCCATGATCATATTGGTCTACTACAAGGAGAAAGTTAACCATGGGTTGGTTAGCTCACCTTGACTCACCCCACCAACCCACCCTAGAATTGCATGTTGGATCAAAATTTATGGAGGGTATAAAATTAGCCCAGACCTAGATCATGCCAACTCTAAAATTATCAACTATAAGAAGGGTATACATGAAGAAACTTTTCTCCACAACACTTGACTGCTCTCTATTTCCAAGATTTCTACAACAACCTCTTTCCACGTTTTCCGTAGCAAGTTCCCACCTCTTAGATGATCGCCCATTTCACACATAAGCATCATTTTTTTTCTCATATCTGATTTGGGTTTGAGTCTTTCCATTGTTTGCTATAGCGCTCTCATCTCTCATTTTGTTTTTCTAGATTTTTCATGTCTAGTAAACTAACTTCACTTTATGTCAGTGATGATGTGGCATGTGTTGGCTTACCTTTGACTTGGAGGATATCTCATTTTCCCAGATGCTTGAGACATGGATGAAAGGTCCAATCTAAAGGCCTTTACACTTATTTAACTCCATATCTCTAATGGTATCCTGATGGGTAAAAGCAAAGAGACTAGCGCCGATGTAATGCAATCGAGGCAAGTATATGGTGAAAATAGTTATTTCTCCTAATCTTAGAAGACAGAGGCTCTGTTGCTCCATATGGCATAAGGTAATTCGTCAAAATCTCATCTGGCGTCAATGACCCTTATGTTAACTGCATAACTTGGTGCCCTTGACGCTGATGAAGATCTATATATTCACCTTCTCATATCTTTACAAGCATATTATTTGAACTTCAAGGATATTTTGTTTTATGTTTCTTTTTAACATGATCTTTCTGCGAAAGAAACCATGGGGTGAAGAGACTTTGAGAGAGAGAGAGACGTGGGTAAACAGGGAGAGAAGACGCCAGGCCGCGTGCAAAACGGGTTGGAGGGAAGAGAGGAGATGAACTCGCGAGACAGAGATAAAGATGCGACGAGGAGCCGGGCGAAAGAGAGAGAGAGCAGTGTGGTCTGCGTATGCATGCCATGCGTCCAAGCTCGACGACGGCACGTGCGCCAAGCCGAGAAATCCTCGAGCGAAAAACATGAGGCCCAGATCGTCTTCATTAGCCGTCAGTCACCATCCCTCGACTACTAAACTCCGACATAGAAAAAATTCTTTCCAAATTCGAACCCATTCCTTTATCAACAACTTACCGAATTCGACCTCATTCCGTCCCCAAAATCCGATTCTTCTCTCATCTCCATCAATTCCTCTCTGAAAAATCCCAATATTACTCTCACACAGAAAGCAGAAAACAAAGCATTTCATTATTTATCCAACCCAATAACAAGAGAAGGGATCACAACAAGATTCAGAAGCAGAAGCCACGCTTGATTCCAAAATTAAATTGAGCAGGAAGAGCAATCAGGCTGTGGCTCTTCCTCTACTTCTCTCTGGTGAAAGCTCCGGTGACAGTTGCAGGCGGCGCACTGGAGCGCCGCCGCTGTACCCTCCAATCCTGCCGCCATGAACTCTCTGCAGCCGTCCACTGCGTACCCTCCGATAGTCGCCGCATGATTCTTCCTGCACTCGCCGTACCTAACCATTCTCTTCCTCATCTGCCCAGATCTCTGGTACTTTCCTCTCTCTTGCTGGGGACCCATTCTCGGATTTAGAGAGAGAAAGTTAGGGAGAGAGGCTGGATTTATAAAGCAGGAGAAAGAAGAGAGGACGCCGCAAGGTGAAGAACAGACGAGGAGCTTCGCCATATTCTGCAAGGAGATGGGCCCGGAGGCTCCACCTGCTTAGCTGAAGCTGGGAGGTGGCGTGGGGAGACGTCTAAAGGCGTCAATTCCCGAAAGTTTATGAGAGGTGGAGGAGAGACGTCTCAGAATGAGAGTCAACGCAATAAAAGCTTACCGCCTCTTGATCGCTTTTCGCTTACAGCCCATGTTCGTCTCGACTGGCGGAACTCAGATATGGGGGTGTGTGTGGCCTCTTCCGTAGAGCGGTAGCCTTCAACGTCCAATCCAGCCTCGACAAAAAGAACGCAAGAGATGGAGATTTAGAGGGGGCAACTAATCCTCGAGGTGTTGCGAGCTACGACGGCGAGGAAACTCTCTCTGTCTCTCCCTCTCTCTCTGTGTGGGATGCAACTTGGTTATGGCTGCAGGTGTAAAATGAAATATATATCCTCCAAACCCTGCGGCCTGTTCATTATCATCCGTGGGGGAAAAACTGATGTGGAACGAAGGGTTTGGAGAGGTATGACAGAGGGTAACTAGCCGCGGTGGTGACAGTGGATGGTGGCGGTGACTGTGGATATGAGACTGAGCACTCTTACCGACTCCATTAAGGACTGACGTATGGCAAGAGACAAACCCTCACCAAATATTCAATCTTCTCTCACCATAAAGTGAAAGTTCACGGTCATTTGTATGGCCTATCAGTTAAGGAGAAGGGGTAATAGTCTAGAAACCCCCAATGTTTGGGGTTTGTCTTCTTTTCACCCCAACGTTTCGAAACAGCCGCCTCCACCCCAATGTTTGGGGTTTTGTCTTCTTTTCACCCCGAGGCTTCTATCGCGCAGAGCTGGCAGCGACGTGGACGCCACGGCAGCAGCTCACCGGACGCGGAAGCCACGTCGCTGCCATGTCACCACAAGCCACGTTGATCAGCATAAGGAAGCCACAAGCCACCTCCAAGCCCAAGCCGGCCTCCTCCGGCTGCCCGTGGTACGGCCCTGACCGCGTCAAGTACTTGGGCCCCTTCTTAGGCGAGGCTCCCTCCTACCTGACCGGCGAGTTCCCCGGCGACTACGGCTGGGACACCGCTGGGCTCTCCGCCAACCCCGAGACCTTCGCCAAGAACCGCGAGCTGGAGGTGATCCACTCCAGGTGGGCCATGCTCGGCGCCCTCGGCTGCGTCTTCCCGGAGCTGCTGGCCCGCACCGGCGTCAAGTTCGTCGAGGCCGTGTGGTTCAAGGCCGGGTCCCAGATCTTCAGCGACGGCGGGCTGGACTACCTGGGCAACCCCGGCCTGGTGCACGCGCAGAGCATCCTGGCCATCTGGGCCACCCATGTCATCCTCATGGGCGCCGTCGAGGGCTACCGCATCGCCGGCGGGCCGCTGGGCGAGGTCACCGACCCCTTGTACCCGGGAGGCAGCTTCGACCCTCTGGGTCTGGCCGACGACCCCGAGGCGTTCGCTGAGCTGAAAGTGAAGGAGCTCAAGAACGGGCGGCTGGCCATGTTCTCCATGTTCGGCTTCTTCGTGCAGGCCATCGTGACCGGCAAGGGGCCCCTGGAGAACCTCGCCGACCACCTGGCCGATCCCGTCAACAACAACGCCTGGGCATTCGCCACCAACTTCGTCCCCGGCAACTGAGCTGTCCCGAAGAGTTCCTCCTGCAGGAGGGGAGAGGACAATCTTCTGTAAATTGATGTCTTATGCAGACCATGATTCATTGGATTATTTACCTCGAAATTTCTTAATCTTTGTGCGCCTTTGCCCCCTCAGATCGTTCATCGTCCTACCGTCATTCCCTGATGACATCTCGAATGTGACATCGTGCTTCTCTTGGCGCACATAGTGATACACGCCATTTCCGGGTTCCGACTCTACAGGAAAGGGCCTCGAAACCCCGGCAATACCTTGGTCAAAGCTTGGATCCACATCATTTTTCACGCATGCGATCATTTGGCATGCATAAAGAATATCATCGCCATTCTTGATTATGTTGAATTTTATTTGCAAAGCATTCGAAATTCCTTTCATTACAGGACTGTGTGTTTTACACTGACAGAGAGACAGAGAGACAGAGACAGAGGAAGGCCCGGCAGACTTGATCTCTCTCTCTCCCTATTGATTTTTTTCCCTTTCAACTTGGCTTCTCTCTCGCCTCCCTCTTGTTCGCATCTCTCTCTCTCTAGTCTGCCCTTTCCTTTCCTCGCAAGGAGGTTGCCGACAAATAGCATGTGACACAAAATATCTTCTCCCCTTCTCCTTCTCTCTCTCGACTTCTCTCACGCGCGTTCGTGCATGTGTGAGGGAAGGAAATGGTTCCCGCACATGTATTCGCACATGTAATTCTCTTCAACAAAATCTCGCACATGTATTCGTCGAGATAAGAAATCGCCAGAAGAAAAAAGAGCTATGGACAGAGATTAAATCGTCGAGGCAGAGAGTCTTTCTCTCCCGCGCGCACGCGTGCACGCGTAAGGGAGAGGGTGAGATATCTCCTCTCACGCATAAGGGAGAGGGTGGAGCGAGATTCCTCCGCCGAAATGGATCGTCAGTGGGATATCACTAAGAGTTATCGTCTTCTATTTTCAATAAAGGTTTGAACAGCGCTTGGTTCACCAACCTAGATGGTAACCTGAAGAGCGAAGAGACTGATGGTGATCATTCCCAGCCAAGAGTGGAGGCTCGACAACACTGGTGGAAAAGAATATCGAATATGAGGAATAGAGTGAGAGGGAGAGAGAGAAGAGGAATGACGAAAGGGAAAAAGAGAGAGACACTAGGGTAGCGAGAGTGAAGATAACGGAACAGGAAGAAGTGAGAGGAGCTAGAGGGGAAGGGAGAAATGGCAAGAACATAGAAGGACACGGAAAGAGAGAAAAAGAAATTTGAGAGAGAGAGCGGGCCGGAACAGGGAGAGCGGAATCGGGTAGAGAGAGATGAGAGAGAAAAGTGAGAAACAGAGCCGCATAGATTTCTATCTCCCTGCCGCCGCTCCCTCTTGCCGCAGGCCAGTTTCCTCTTGGCCACCGCTCCCTCTCGCCGCCGCTCCCCTCCGCTGACACTCTCCTACTATAGAGTTCAAGGAATAAGAAGTAATCTACTGTAGGGGGAAGATGACTGTGGCATTCCCCTTTTAACGAAGAAAAGTCTTTGTTTTGCCCTGTGATGACATGGCAGCGACGTGGCTTCCGCGTCCGGTGAGCTGCTGCCGTGGCGTCCACGTCGCTGCCAGCTCTGCGCGATAGAAGCCTCGAGGTGAAAAGAAGACAAAACCCCAAACATTGGGGTGGAGGCGGCTGTTTCGAAACGTTGGGGTGAAAAGAAGACAAACCCCAAACATTGGGGGTTTCTAGACTATTACCCCTAAGGAGAATGTGGGGTCGTAGTTGGCATCCCAAGAAGACAAAAGGATTAAACAGGTTCCCATCTCTCTCTATAAATCGATTTAGTTAATCGACATTGATTGAAACAGATCGAGAATGACCGGAGGATGGGGCATCCGCGAGAGGGGCTGCCACAGTGCCACTGCCGTTGAGAGCGGATTCTGCTGCCGCCGCTAGCGAGTATGAGTGTATGACTGCCTCAGTTTTTCTCAAGCCTGAGAAAAACTGAGAGGGCGGCTTCTGCTGCTGCTAGAGAGGAAGCTAGAAGAGAGTAGGACTGCTGCTGCTGACGACCCAACCCAGAACGACGATCAGAAAAATTTAGCCAAATGCTGTTAGGTCTTTGGCCGGCTCGAACCTCCCAAGTGTTCATGGTCGAAGATCGAATTAATTGATCGATTCTATAGACTCTGTGAGTGACAAGCATGCAGCCTCTTCATGAAGAATTTGAGAGAGCAATATGAGGTAAATGTAGAATTAAAGCACATACTTTTTCAGCGATGGCAGATTAAAACCCATAACCTACATAAATAATATCTAGAGAACCTCTAAAATCGGATCCTGCTTAAGCCCATCAACTTATTGGGCCAAATCCAGGGTCCATTAAGAAACTTTTTTTCTTTTTCACTTGTTTGGCCATAGCTTTCTCATTTGAAATTTGATTCGGGAGAAAAAAAACCCAAAACATTCATTCAAAATCAAATGAATACATTTGCAAATGTCTCAAAGACCAAACATAACCATAAACATATGCTTTTACCAAAAATCTTGCATCTTTTGAGAATTTCACATGTTCACATATTCCTCACATTGGCGGCTAATATTATTTCATTTGCCAGCATTTGTGGAAACTATGGATTGTCATTTGAAAGATGCTAGCAGAAATTATGGAAACCAAAGGAGGTTCACCTAATGAAGGGTTGTCAAGTCTACTTCACTATCCTCTTTCATTACTCACAAAGCAAACTAAGGTGAATATGATTGTTGGATTATTGACTCTTGAGCATTCATGTCAAGTAATTCCGCAATTTTTAGAGCTTTCTAGAATCTTCTAGATACTTCTAGAATATTTTATGCTTCTTCTAGAAGCTTGTGGAGTTTTCTAGATTACCCTAGAAGATTATGGATATTTCTAAAAGCTTATGGATCTTTCTAGATATTCTAGAAAGTTATGGACATCTTCTAGAGAGAGAGAGAGAGTCTCTAGAAGCTTCAAAGGAGGTTTATAAAAAGAGGAGCTCACCCCAAGCTTGGTGCAACCAAAAAGGAAGCAACTCAAGAGCACCCTAAGGGAGTGAAACCCTTGTGAAGGAAGGGTCAAGATACTTGAATAGTTGGAGAAAAGAGAGGAGGGCAACATAGCATCTTTGAAAGAAGCTTTGTGAAGAGATGACACTAAGTGTGGCTCTTCTAGTTGGTTAGTCCCTTTGGTGATTTTGTTCTCTTTCCTCCTTTTGTCCTAGCTGTTTTGGACCTCTATTGTGAACATTTGTCATCCCATTTTAAAAGGTTATTTTTCTCCAATTTGTTGGTGGGTTTTGTCTAATCTCATCCCTAGACTCATGGTAGATACTTAAGCTCAGTTGGATACATACTTTAGACTCCTTTATCAAAAAAGATCCTCAACAAGATTGACCAACAAGAAGAGCCACACTTGGTGTCACCTCTTCACAAAGCTTCTTTCAAAGATGCTATGTTGCCCCCTCTCTTTTCTCTCACTATCCAAGTAGCTTGACCCTTCCTTCAAAAGGGTTTCACTCCTTTAGAATGCTCTTGGGTTGGTTCCTTAAAGTTTTTTCTCCAATTTGTTGGTGAGTATAGTCTAATATCATCCCTAGACTCTTGGTAGATACTTAAGCTTAGTTAGATACATACTTTAGAGTCTTTTATTGAAAAGATTCTCAACAAACGTGTATCAGAGCCACTAGGAGGCTATTTCTAAGGTATCCCTTGGAGCCTAAGATGTATACCAAGTTTGATATTATGAAGTTTCATGTCAATATGAGCTTTAGCCTTTGAAGAGTTAAAATGAAGGCTATATTGACTCATGAACGCCTTCAAAAGGCACTCTTGGGGACTGAGAATATGCCCAAGACTATGTCATAGGAGGAAAAATAAGAACGAGATCAAAATACACTTTTGGTTATTCAATTATGCTTATCCAAAGGGGTGTTAAGACAGATTGCTCAAGAGAAAACTACAGCTAGATTCTGGTCCAAGTTGGAGTCATTATATATGACTAAATCTCTCACAAGAAAACCTCATTTAAAGTAAAAGTTTTTCATGTTGAGAATGGTCGAGGGGGCTGCTATCAAAGGTTATATTGAGGAATTAGACTTTGAAGAATGTTGAGGAGTTCATCATATTGACAGTTGACAAAGCACATCCGTGAGGTTATTGAAAACACGCAAATAAGCGTCAAAACAATTACCAAACTCACCAATTTAGATAAATAATCATGAATTAGATAGTATAGAAATGAATAAGGGTCGAATCCACGGAGAATTAAGGTATTTTTTATATATTTTTGAAATTTGATCAAATCGAATGATGAAATGAGGTGAGAAATTACAAGTTTTAATAGATTTGGAAAGAGAACTCAAAGGCAAATCCACGGAATTAAAAATCTCAAAATTTGGATAAAGATTCGGGGATATATCAATGAGAAAAGTTTAGAGAGAAATTCGGATCATGAAGAGAGAGAAAACCAAAATTATAAACAAAATTGACTAAATCTACGATTTGAAATTGAAATTTAATGTTATAAGAAGAGATATTAAGACGAAAACATGATTTCTAACCCAAGATAGCGCTTGAATTGATCCAATTTCTTGCCAGATCAAAGGATTTTCATTTCGTGAATTCAAAGACGATTGTTGGCATTATAGAATTGATTTCTCCCTATTCTCTCAATGAAATCTCATTTCAAATACTCCTTGGATACATAAATTAATCTAGAAGCGAAGCAAAGCAAGAGATTCAAGGATTTTGGTGTCTAGACAGTTCGATTACTCGAAAAACACAAGAATGATTTAAATTGTCAAAGCACATCTCAATTTATAGTCAAAACTGGGTGTGGCTGTCGGATTTGACTCTTCATCTTCAATCAAGGGCTAAGATGAAATGCTTATATGTGAATCATTGCCGTTAAGCCATGTCCATTCGATCGGAGATGAAGCGCCCAGATTTTGCAACATCGCGTGTGAAGAACAATCATCGCGCGATCACGTCTGTCTGATCAAAAATCGACGTCCGAGATATCACCACGCGTCCATAGAAGTCAATTGGGTGCATTTAATCTCAACTGTTATAACTCTTCAGATCAACGGTTGAGATTAAAATGTTTTAAAGATGAATTTTCGCCCAATCAAAGTCCGTCGTGTACCCCTTCACTTAAGTGAATATCAACGATCACGATTTAATATGCGAATTGCACACTCCACGTTTCACCACGTCACCTGCGCACAAAAACAAAGAAAAACATAATCCCACATGACGAAAATGAGAGGAATCATGCAAGTATATAAGTCGTGTGAATAGTATGAGATAACAAAAATCTTGAAAAGGGTGTTATCTCATTATTCATACACACGTGTACACACGCTGACATACGTGAACATATGCATACACGTGAGCACACATGTGCGTGGCGTTCTCATATGCCGCCATGTGGCACTGATATTTTGTCTGCGCCATGTCACCTGCCACATCAACATGCGACACAAATAATATTTTTTATTCATTTAATTCAAAATAAATCGAATTAAATTTATAAAATAATTCAGAAAAATTCTACAAAAATCCCTAAAAATTAGAAAATTCATAAATTTTAAAATATAACTCCAAATTAATCCAAATTTATTTCATTAGATCAGAAATTAAATTATCTATCATTCAAAAAAGTCAAATTCAATAAATAACCAGGGAATAAATTTTTATTTAAAAAATCTACTCATTTATTTTAGAATTTAAAACTTAGAAAAATAAATGAGGGTATAAAAAGTATTTTCCCTTATTACTTAACATTAAAACCTAATTATAATCTCAAATAAAAATGGGGATAATCTAATCTTAAAAATATTTCTCTTAATTTATCATAATTATCCCTAAATTAGAGAATTTTATGATTATAATTTATTTTTCATAGAGTGATAGATAAACACCAAAAAATATGATAAAATGCATTAGAATGGAATGCTTTAAGCCTTAATTTTCATTAATAATTATATATTTTCATGTATAATTTGCATGTTATCAGGAGTTCAACTCCATTTTCACGGACTATGCAGATCAAGCTCTTCAACTACTTTGTTCATTACCACATTTATAAAAGCATTTCTATGAAAATTTGAATGATGGAAGGGAGTCCATCACTTTTAATGATGTGAAAGCAGCCTTATTGTCTAAAGATATTTTGGATAATGGTCTCACTATTGAGATTGGTGAAGGGCAAGATTTTGAGGCTTTTGTGTGAAAAAGGTGTCCTAAAGAAAGGAGCCATGATGTAGGAGATAAAAAGGGGTCAAGATCAAAATCAAGAAACAAGGATATATCATGCAATTATAGTAAGAGGAAAGGATACATCAAGGCTGATTGTTAGAAACTTCAAAAGATGCAACAAAGCTTGGAAAGTAATTCTTCAAAAAGACCCTAAGGCATGGTAGAGGAAAATGTGGCCAAGGAAGAGGAGGTAAGTGAGTTTGTTCTCTAAGTTAACACTATTAGATCCAAAGATGATTGGATTTTAGATTCCGGGTGTATACAACATATGACACCTAATAGAGAATTCTTCTCCACTTATGAAGTTTTTTATGGAAGAAATGTCTTGATGGGGAATGATGTCCCATGAAAGACTATCGGGATTGGTTCTGCCAAGAGTAAGATGTATGATGGTGTTGTGAGAACTTTGGCATAGGTCAAGCATGTCCTTGACTTGAAGAAGAACCTCATCTCCTTGAGCACACTTGATGCAAAAGGCTATCCCTACTTATGGAAAGGTGGAGGCTTGTGATGAAACAAATTGGTATGGTCATTGAATACACACGAATTTGTGTCAAATAATTACCAAACTCACCAATTTAAAGAAATAATCACGAATTTATGAGTATAATGGTAAATAAGGGTCGAATCCATGAAGAATCTAGGGATTTTTGGGATATCTTTTAAAATTTGATCAAATCAGACAATGAAAAGTGGTGAGAAATTTGTAAATTTTATAGATTTGGAAAGAAGACTCAAAGGCGAATCCACATAATCAAAAATTGCAGAATTTGGATCAAGATTCGCGGAGAAATCAACAAGTGAAGTAGATATAAATTTATGAAAACGATAATTACGAAAAACTGAAATTGAAATTGAAATTGACTAAATCTTTGATTCAAAATTGAAATCTAATGTTATAAGAAAGAGATCATTGAATGAGAAAGGTGAGGAGATCCAGACACGCTTTCCGCCATAATGGATAGTCTGCATCGACTATCGAAAGCTGAACGCCGCAATGAAGAAGGATTACTTCCCTCTACCGTTCATCGACCAGATCCTAAACCATTTGACAGGACAAGGTTACTTTTGCTTCTTGGATGGATATTCGGGCTATAATCAGATTGTGATTCATCCTGATGATTAGAGAACTCCATATCATTACAGAAATACCGAAGACCGAACCGAAACCGACACCGTCGGTGTTGAAAACTGGGAAACCGAAGTCCGGTTTTCTTCCGGTGTCGGTTTCGGTTTGGGGTCTCAGTGGAACCGTACTTTCTCTCTCCTATGATAGCAGAGAGAGAGATGGAGCGAGGGAGGGAGGGAGGGAGGGAGGGAGGGATGGAGGGGGAGAGAGAGACACAGAGATAGAGAGAGGGAGGGACGGAGGGAGAGGGAGAGAGAGAAAGAGAGAGAGAGAGAGAGAGAGAGAGGGAGAGGGAGAGGGAGGGAGAGAAATTTTAGCGTTGGAAGAAAATTGTTTTTTCTTCCGCCCGTGAAGAGAGAGAGGGTGGCGGAAGGGAACGCGGGAGGGGAGAGAGAGAGGGACGAAGGGACCGGGGGGGAGAGAGAGAGCGTGGGAGGGAGGGACGGACGGGGGGAGAGAAATTTTTACGGCGAAAGAAAAAAAAATTTCTTCTTCCGTCCCGCGAGAGAGAGAGGGTGGAGAAAGGGAGGGCGGGACGGGGAGAGAAAGAGGGACGAAGGGACGGGGGGGAGAAAGAGCGTGGGAGGGAGGAACGAGTCAAGGACACTAACCGATCAGCCGAGTCCGACGACTCATCTGTGCCAGCTGGACAACTTAACCATTACTTACCAAAATGGTTATAACCATTTCGCTGACCGACTTAGACTCTCTCTCACCCTTCTCTGATCTACTATATAAGATCGATGTAAAGGACGTTTATATATATAGAATTTAAGATTCACGCCGCTACAAGTCTACTCTTCTCTCTCTCTTCTCTCTCAATTCTCTCTAGAATAGACGGGGGGGAGACAAAGAAACATAGAGGGAGGGACAGAGGGAGAGGGAGAGGGAGAGGGAGAAAGAGAGAATGAGGGAGGGAGGGAGGGAGGGAGGGGGAGAGACAGAGACACAGAGAGAGGGATGGAGGGAGAGGGAGAGAGAGAGCGAGGGAAGGAGTGACGAACGGAGAGGGAGAGAGAGAGCGAGGGAGGGAGTGACAAACGGAGAGGGAGAGAGAGGGAGCGAGGGAGGGAGGGAGGGAGGGGAGAGAGAGAGCGAGGGAGGGAGTGACGAACAGAGAGGGAGAGAGAGGGAGCGAGGGAGGGAGTGACGAACAGAGAGGGAGAGAGAGCGAGGGAGGGAGTGATGAACAGAGAGGGAGAGAGAGAGAAGCGAGGGAGGAGTGACGAACAGAGAGGGAGAGAGAGAGAGAGAGAGCAAGGGAGGGATGGAGGGGGAGGGAGAGAGAGAGAAAGAGCGAGGGATTGACAGATAGATAGGGAGAGAGAGAGAGAGCGAGGGAGGGAGTGACGAACAAAGAGGGAGAGAGAGAGAGTGAGGGAGGGAGGGCCGAAGGGGGAGGGAGAGAGAGAGAGCGAGGGAGGGAGGGCCGGAGGGGGAGGGATAGAGAGAGAAAGAGTGAGGGATTGACAGACATATAGGGAGAGAGAGAGAAGGAGGGAGGGAGGGAGAGAGGGTGAGAGAGAGAGAGAGAGAGCGAGGGAGAGAGAGAGGGAGGGAGGGAGGGAGGGAGAGAGAGAGAGAGGGAGGTAGAGAGAGAGAGAGAGAGAGAGAGAGAGAGACAGGGAGGGATGGAGAGAGAGGGTGAGGGAGGGAGGGAAGGAAGGAGAGAGAGGGAGGGAGAGAGAGAGAGAGAGCGAGGGAGAGAGAGAGGGAGGGAGGGAGGGAGGGAGAGAGAGAGGGAGGTAGAGAAAGAGAGAGACAGGGAGGGATGGAGAGAGAGAGTGAGGGAGGGAGGGAAGGAAGGAGAGAGAGAGAGAGGGAGGGAGAGAGAGAGAGAGCGAGGGAGAGAGAGAGGGAGGTAGAGAGAGAGAGAGAGAGAGAGAGAGAGAGAGACAGGGAGGGATGGAGAGAGAGAGTGAGGGAGGGAGGGAAGGAAGGAGAGAGAGAGAGAGGGAGGGAGGGAGGGAGAGAGAGAGGGAGGTAGAGAGAGAGAGAGACAAGGAGGGATGGAGAGAGAGAGTGAGGGAGGGAGGGAAGGAAGGAGAGAGAGAGAGAGGGAGGGAGAGAGAGAGAGCGAGGGAAAGAGAGAGAGGGAGGTAGAGAGAGAGAGAGAGAGAGAGAGAGAGACAGGGAGGGATGGAGAGAGAGAGTGAGGGAGGGAGGGAGGGAGGGAAGGAGAGAGAGAGTGAGAGAGTGAATGAGAGTGAGAGAGTGAGGGAGGGAGAGGAGTTAAGAGAGATGATTTCCTGAAATTTTATTGTTATTTTTTCCCTAACTATATTTTATGGTTAAATTTTATCTATTTATGCCTTTTATCTTAAATTCTTGATGTATTGTATTAATTTTATTAGGAAATGTTAATCTCTTATCATTCATTTGTGAAACATGTGTTATATATATAAATATATTTATAGTAGTGTCACAAATTTTTTAATAATTTATGTTCAATTCTAATGATGTTTCACCGAAAGTATAGGTTTAACCGAACCGACACCGAACAATATTGTCACCAATACCAAACCGAACTTAGGTATAGGTTTAGGACCGACACCGGAATCGGAGATCCCTACTAACGATCAACAGAAGACGACGTTCACATGTCTTTTTGGCACATTCGCCTTTAAACACATGTCATTTGGACTATGTAACACCCCCGTGACATTTCAATGATGCATGATGGCAATCTTCTCTGACTTTCTTGGTGACATTTTAGAAGTCTTCATGGACGATTTCTCCATCTTTGGAGACGACTTCAACAATTGTCTAGCTCACCTGACTAGGATCCTCAAGGTCTGTGTCAAGAAACGACTAGTGCTAAGCTGAGAGAAATCCTATTTTATGGTACGAGAGGGAGTAGTGCTCGGGCATCTCATCTGGGGCAACAGACTAGAGGAGGATAAGGTCAAGATAGAGGTCATCCAAAACTTCCCTCTCCCGGCTACCATACAAGATCTACTGAGCTTTCTCGGGCACGTCGGTTTCTACCAAAGATTCATACAAGACTTTGGGAAGGTCTCCAAGCCCGTCACCACCCTTCTTTGCAAAGACAAAGACTTCATCATTGATGAAGAAGGGAAGCGCGCATTCGTGATGCTGAGGCAAGCACTGATCAAGGTACCAAATCTTCAAAGCCCTAATTGGGACTTACCTTTTGAGAAGAAGCTGATAGCCTTATGCTAAGCAAGCAAGACCCTAGCTGAAGCTCAAATGAACTACATGACAATAGAGAATAAGCTTTTGACAACGGTCTAGTGATAACATAAATATTTAACTCTTATTTTTATCATAATTAATTGTTATTAATGCATAATTTCAGTCTATGTGATGCATGTTATCATCTTAAAATGAAATTTTTTTCAATTTAAGGCCAAATCACTTAACTCAACATTTTTTATCAATTGAGCATTCTTATGTGTTTTAAGTGTGTTTGACCCTTTCAAGGGTCAAACCACTTCTGATTGATCTCAAATTTGGGTTTTAAATATTTCATGACTTAAATGAATGCATGAAGGTTTAAGAAGGCAAAAATCAATGAGGAAGTCGGCCCGCATCATGGAGATCATGGTCCTCTTTTCGTGTGTTACATGGTTTCATCATAGCCGTTCAACCTCTTTAAGAAAAATGGAAGGACTGGATATCAAGCGGGAATTCTTCTAAATCAAAGTTCTCTCATACGGAAATGTAACTCTTGATTAAGCGTGAAGAAATTAAGCATTCTTGGAGAAAGATCTCGAGTTCTTCGTGACTCAACTATGCATGGATTGAGGTAAGTTAATCACGAATCATTATGAGAAAAGGTTTTGAAATCGCCCCTTGAATGCCGAAATCATGTCTCAGAAGAAATCAGAGAAATTAACAGCAATGAAAGAAACTTAAGGCTCAATCTTCGTGTCAATCCGGTTTGTAGTGTGATTCCTTCGTAATCCTCACATTCTATATAGTTTAGATTAGATTTAGATAGGTAATTAGAGTTTAGGAATCAGAAATTTCGTCATTTCGCCCAAATTTCATCGCGGATTTTTGCTGATATCCAAATAAGGATTTCTCCCTAATCATAAGTCCAATTCAAAAGAATTTAGTTTCATTGGATTCTTTGTTCAATCAGCTTTTTGTGGTCATCAGATTCGTTAATTTTCATCAAGATATGACCGTTCAATTTATCATTTGACCAACTACTATTCAAAATCAATCCGAATTTAAGCATAACTTGTGATGAAACGAATGCGTGCGACCGTTGAATACACACAATGTCGTGTCAAAACAAAGTCCAAAATCATCAATTTAAAGATTAATTCACAAATTGAAGGGTATAATGGTAAATAAGGGTTAAATCCACAGAGAATTAGGGAAATTTCTGAGATAACTTTGAAATTTGATCAAATCAGACAATGAGTTGAGTTTAGAAATTAGACAACTTATAATATTAAGAAAGATAACTCAATTGCGAATCCACAGAATCAAAAATTGAGTGATTTGGATTAGAATTCGCAGGGTTATCGAAGTTTGAGATGAAAATTCGATCGCGAAATTGATTTAAAACAAAAATTAAACTAAAATTAAACTTAATCTACGATTCAAAATGTAAATCTAATGCTAAATGACAAAAGATTAAGATGAAAACATGCAATCTAACCCAAAGTCACGCTCAAAATGATCCAATTAATTGTCAGATTCATGGCTTTTCATTCAGCAATTTCGAAGACAAAGATGGGATTCAAGATGTGATTTCTCCTTACTCCCCTGATCAAATTCTGATTTCAAACACTCCTCGGACGCGGAAACGAGTCAAGAAGCTAAAGAAATCAAAAGATCCTCTGATTGTGGTGTCTAGACAGTTCGATTTTGCTCGAAAATCTAAGAATGATCTTCCGTCGCGAAGAACATTCTAATTTATAGTTGAATTTGGGCGTAACTATCGGATGCGTTGGTTCATTGTAATCAACAGCTGAGATGACGCGTCGTTGGTGAATCAGCACGATTAAGTCGCATTCGTCTGATCTTGGATGGAGTGTCCGGATGCGTCCACGTCGTGCGTAGAAAAGATGGCATCGCTTCGATTCGTTCGTTGGATCTTGATCTGATGATCGCGATAAGTCGAAGGGTCCATTGATTGTGATTAATCGTGACCGTTATAACTCCTTTGGTGGACCGTCAATAGTAAAAACAATTTAATTGAATCAACATCTCTTAGGATGCTGCCACGTACCCCTTGAGTAAGTGACATCCGACACACTTGATTAAATCACGCGATCGGATGTCGCACGTGTCGTCACATCACTTGAAATAAAATAGAAAAGAACATAGTCTCACACGACATAAATAAAAGGGTTTTATCGGGTTTATAAACTACACGGATTTAAGCAGTTAGCTTAAATCCGATTATGGATGCTCCTAACCCATTTATAATTCTGCACATACGTGTCACGCACACACACGTGTGTCACGCACACAACTGCGTGTCACACACACACATTAAAAAGAATTTTTTAATTCCTTTTTAATTGTTTAAAAATAAAAAATACAATTAAATAAATTCAAAAAAATTCCAGAAAATTCCTAAAAATTAGAAAAATCATAACTTTCACAATACAACTCTAAATTAATTCAAATTTATTTTGTTGGATCAGAAATTGAATAATCAATCATTATAAAAAGTCAAAATATTAAAATAACAAGAGAATGAATTTTAATTAAATAAATACACTTATGTATTTTATAAAATAAATTTATAAAAATACATGAGTATTAATAAACATCTTTTCTCTTATCATTTAATCATAAAAATATACTTATAATCTCAAATATAATTAGGATTAAAATCACAATGTTTAATTATGCAGAATTATCCATAAAATGATGTATTTTTTAGATCATAACATGAAATGACATATTTTGATAGAAATGTACTTAAAATATGATAACATGCATAAAATGGAATTATTAATGCCTTTATTTGCATTAAGAATCATGTAAATTCATGTGTAAAATGCTTGTTATCAACTTGCGAGGGCTATTACTCCAAATATTAAAGGTGAATTGAATAATTTTGGTGCCTTTTGAATCCTCTAATCCTAAGCTTTCTATTCATAAAAAGCTAGATTTATATGATTTGCTAGATGTGGAAATCATTTGATCAGTCAATTGAAGGATTCGTACTCAAAGCTTTATTTCAGTGATTTTCTGTCTATTGATTTTTGAAAAATCACAGTAAATCTAATTCTTTTCTAAAAATCATGATTTTATGTCAAAATTCTCTTTTTTCTCTCTAGTTTCGAAAAATATAATTTTTGTAATATGTTCTCACCTTTTTCCTTTCTGATTTTATAGAAAGTCAAAGTCTAGTCAAAGTTCAGGTTTTGACTTAGACTTTTGACTTTTCCCCTCCCAATCTTTTTCAACATTCTTAAAATATCTTATCTCATATATTAGTACTCTTCCTATTAATAATATATCATTTTTATTTCTTAAAAAACCCTAATTAGACATCAGTTTGACCAAGTCAACTCTCTGGATAAAAGTCAATCGTGCTCTCTGTGGTTTGACTCGATCTCATTGTTGTACTTGATTTCTTATTTTTAAATCATCGTGAGTTCGAAATTATAAATTTGGTTTGACCAACGATCATGTGTTTCAACAACTGCACTTAATCGTTTAGTCATCTACGTACTAGAGAAGTTCCGACCATACATCTTATGGAGCAAGATCGTCATTATCTACACCGATCGTGCGGCCCTAAAATACTTGCCCTCCAAGGAGGCCAAACCACGACTCATACGATGGGTGCTGCTCCTTCAAGAATTCGACTTGGAGATAAAAGACAAGAAGGGTAGCAAGAACTCGGTGGCAGACCACTTATCGCGTCTCCACATTCCAGGAGTAGGGGACCTCGGCGACTCATTCCCCGACGAGCCTCTTGTTGCCATCTTGAGCCACGCTCCTTAGTTTGTCCACATCGTCAACTTCATCATGACTAGATTGATCCTGGAGCATTAAAATTGTCATTAACAAGATAAGTTCTTCTATGATCTCAAATACTACTTCTAGGAAGAACCATTTCTATTCCATCTCAGATACGACCAGATCATCAGGCGATGCATCCGAGAGGAGGAGGAAGGAGATATCTTAGCGATGTGTCACTCATCAATGTGCGGAGGACATTTCGCGGCATGCAAGACCGCGGACAAAATCCTATAGAGCGGTTTCTACTAGCCCAACATCTTCAAGGATGGTCATTGTTTCTATATAGAATGCCTACAATGTCAAGTACCATTAAACATCTCCAAACGAGATGAGATGTCATTGAGGCCAATCCTTGAAGTGAAAATCTTTGATCTATAGGGGATAGAATTTATGGGATCTTTCCCACCTTCAGTCAGGAAAGAGTACATTTTAGTGGCGGTGGATTATGTCTCCAAGTGGGTCAAGGCAATCCCCACTAGGACAAATGACTATCAAGAGGTGCTCAGATTTGTTTCGAGATGCATCTTCGCCCGATACGGTTTTCTAAGGGCCATTATTAGCGACGGAGGCTCGCACTTCAATATTGCACACTTTCAGGCATTGTTAAAGAAATATGGAGTACACCATCGCATCACCACACCATACCACCCCCAAGCGAATGGGAAAGTAGAGGTAAGTAATATAGAAGTCAATCATATTTGAAAGAAAATTATTCAACCAGATGGAAAGGATTGGGTGCACAAGCTTCCCGATGGACTATGGGTATACCAAACGCTTACAAGACACCCATTGGGATGTCGCCTTTACGGCTCATCTTCAGGAAAGCCTGTCACCTTCTAGTTGAGCTTGAGCATTGAGCATATTGGGCCATCAAAAAGCTCAACTTATCTCTAAAACGAGGCAGGGAAACAACCACTTCTCCAGCTCCAAGTGTTACAAGAGTTGAGGCACGACGCATACGAGAACGCGACGATTTACAAAGAAAAGACGAAGGCCTGTCATTACCGACACATCAGAAGGAGATCCTTTCATGTCAACAATAAGGTCTGGCTCTACAATTCTTGCCTTAAGCTCTTTCCTATGAAGCTACGCTCACGTATGGAATGGTCCATACGTGGTTCTAGAGTTGTTTGAGGGCGGATCCGTACTCATATCTGACATCAGATCCGGTAAACAATTCAAGGTAAACGACCATTGTCTCAAACAGTACCTGACATCAAAGCCACCCGCACCAGCAGATAAGATAAATCTGCATCTTCTCAAGTTACACGAGGACGTGACGACGATATCACCCTTGCCCCATCACTAATCGTAGGTTTTATTTGAGTTTCATCTGACTGAAGATGTTAAACTTAGCGCTCTTGGGAGGCACCCCAAGATCATCTTACCTTGTCTTTTTTCTTTTCGTACTTTGTTTTTTTTTGTAGATTTCAAAGAAGAACTATATTACGGAAAAGGCGCACGCGCAAGAAATCCCATGAATAAGCGTCAAAGATCAATGAGTTTTTTAAATCCTTGTCTTCTCACAATATTTTTGTATCTTTTTCATGCCATGCTAGGTATTTTCGCTATCTTTTTCATGAGCGTGATGATTTCATTGAGGGCAATGAAAAGTTCTAGTTGGGGGGTGAGGACTTAGAAAAACTTAACCATTTTCAAAAAATTTAAATTATATATTCTAAAAACTCCTATTTTCCAAATTTTTACCACTCTACCCCACCTTAGAAGTTTTGACATTTTAAATTCTATCTACTAGAGATGTAGAAGTGAGGGCCTTATAGCCCATATGATTACATTTTGAGTAAATAAAGCTAAGTGATATAGAGAAACCATGTGATTATTTAAAGGTTGACTTCTTTGGGGCTGGGTATCTAGCGGGCACCAAGCAAAAATGAGTAATCAGAGGTTAAAATGCTACGGGATTGAAATGGAGAGCTTTTTAGAGAAGTTAATGTCAAATTCATATCCCTTACCTTACATCAGCCGAACCTGCTTAGTGTGGGAATTCCTCACTTCTAAACATCCCCTTAAAAGAGTGAAAATGAGCCATATTTCTTGATGTACCTATCTTTCAGGTAGGCATGTAAATCTCTTCCAAAGCAGTCAAGTAGTTACACCATTTTGTTTTAAACTTCACTTATGATAATAAACACTCCCAAGTAATTTACGCATGCATCACATCACATTTCTTTCGTATTTCCCTCACATATACATATCCCTTCACACTACACTTCACATTTGTTACATACTCTCTTCAAAAACCAAAAAATCCTCCATATCCTTATTTTATGTAAATTCTTCTGAAATTTTGAAGTATTTTTTAAACAAAAAAAAAGGAGAAAAATCAAGAAAAAGAGAGAAATAAGAAGTGAAAAGAAGGAAAATAAGTTGGGAAATATCTTCTTCCACCATCATGTCTACCATTTTCACCATCATCTCTAACATTTTCCATCTACCCCTATCATCCATCACCATCCACATCATTTGGTAGTATAATTATCATAAGTGGTACCTCCTTTGTTTTTAAAATCCATTTTGTTCACCCACATATTTGCTTTTTACCACATCATCCCTTTGGAAATAGTATCTTTTTATTTTCCTTCAGCCACCTCATCACGTTGCATCCCAAATATAGGAAATCCCTTTTCAAATGCACTCTTTTTAGGAAGAAGACGAGTTGAGGAGAATTCTAAAATATTAAGTTGCCTCCATTTTGAGGGAAGGAGTAATGTATCTATGGAGAGGGTGAGGAATTACATCTGCTCATAAGAGTGTGAGGATCTTTTCATTCTCATAGCATCAAACCTTGGATATGTTCACCTCAATCACAATCGAGAATAAGACTTGAGCATTAGTCGATAATTACTACCCTAGTATGCATTAAAGAAGTCTACCTAGAGATGGAATCTAGATCATTATGGCATACACTATGAGGAAAACATAATTGTACATTCATACGATTCACCTCTTTAGTAGTAAGATCAAAGGATGAAAAAGAATTTATAGGGAGATTATATAGTTAATTGTTAATAGACTACCAATAATTTAAGTTGAGGGGTGTGAGAACATGTCAATTAAACATGAAAAATATATGATTATTAATTTAAATTAAGGTATTAAACATTCCATTCTAATACATGTTATCATATTTTTTAAGTGTTTATCTATCATTCTATGAAATAGTCATTATAATTTCAAAATGCATTAATTTAGGATTAATTATGATAAATTAAGAAGATTTTTTTTAATAACCTACCTTTAATTAAGATTATGATTAGTTTTTAAGTTAAATAACAAGAGAAATCATTTTATATACACTAATAAATTATCTAAGTTTTAAAATATAAACGAAATGAGTGTATTTTTGAAATAGAAATGTATTCTCTTGTTATTTATTAAATTTCAATTTTTATAATGATAGATGATTTAATTTCTGATCCAATCAAATAAATTTGGATTAATTTGAAGTTTTATTTTAAATGATATCAATTTTCCAATTTTTAGGGATTTTTCCATATTTTTTTCTGAATTATTCTAAATTTAAAATCAATTTATTTGATTTAAATTCAATAAAATATTTTTTTTTATTTTCACGTGCTCACGTGGCAGCTGACGTGGCACGGGTGGAAAAATTGTATCACGTGGTGACATATGAGACCGCCACATGTCGCACATGTGTACCTGTGAGCACGTGTGCGAGAGTGCATGTGTGCGCATGTACACACGTGTGTGCGAGTGTGTGTAATTAAGGAGAAAGCACCATGTTAAGGATTTTTCACTAACTCCTTAATTATGCACACCTTATATACATGTATTTTTCTATTATTTTTTCCATGTGGGACTTTGTTTTGTTTATAATATGCAGAATTGACCTGGCAGTGCGTGGAGTATCTAATCGCCCAATTAAAACGTGGCCGTTGATCGTTACTTAAGGCAAGGGGTATATGGCACATTCCTACTCGTTGATGAATCATTTTTAAAATGATTTAATCTAAGTCGTTAATCTAAGGAGTTATAACGGCTGAGATTAAAACCGACGAAATGCATCAGGATCGTTCGATCGAGATCAAATGGTGAGCATTTATGCGTTACTCATAACACACGTGATGTGGTGAAATCTCGACGGTTCATCTATGATCCAACGGCCATAACTTAAGTGTAATGATACGTTTCATCAGAGCCATTGATCGAAGATCAAGCGTTTCATCACACGATTACGTCCAATTTGCCCTATTAATTGAGATGGTCTTCGACATTGTAAATCATTCTTTGGTTCTTCAAATAATTGAACTGTCCAGACACCAAATCCTTGAATCTCTTGCTTCCAATCGCTCCTAGATCAATTTCCACATCCACAGAGTGCTTGAAATTAAGATTTCGTTGAGAGAATAGGAAGAAATTGGCTCTTGAACATCAACAATCGTTTTTCGAATTCGGGAATGAAAAGCATTTGATTTGGCAAGTAATTGGATCAATTTGACCACAATCTTGGGTTAGAGATTGAGTTTCATTCTAATCTTCCTTCGTACGATTTTAGATTTTAATTTCAAATTTTCATTTGAGTCAATTTTAATTTCGATTTTTCATGATTTTTCAATTTTGGAAATTTCTATCTCATTCGCTTAATGATTTCCTTGTGAATCTTCATCCAAATTTCATGATTTTTTATTCCATGGGTTCGTCTTCAACTCTTCTTTCCAGACATATCAATTTTCCTAATTTCTCATCACATTTCATCATCCTATTTGATCTCATTTCAAAAGTTCTCTCAAAATTCTCCTATTTCTCTGTGGATTCGACTCTTATTCACCACTATGCTATTCAATTTGTGATTATTTCATTAAATTGGTGAGTTTGGAATTAGTTTTGACATGATTTTGTGTGAATTCAATGACCACGTGAAATCGTTTCGTCATCGGTTGATGAAACTTTTTCCTCCACTACATCTCATCTAGCGATGATCTCCCTAATCAAGTGAAACCCCCTCAAAATGTGATTAGAATTTTGATGAGACCTTGCTCGTGCTATTGTACCATTGTTGTCACACAACAATGAAATAGGGTGTGAGATCATACGGATTATACCAAGGTTGGTGATGAACTTCTTCATCGAGACTGCCTCCTAGGATGCATCACTTGCGGCAATGTACTTAGCCCCTGTCATTGAATTTACAGTGGTGGGCTACTTGGAACTCTTCAAAGACAATGCTCTCGCATTCAAAGTGAACATGAATCTACATTTAAATCTACTATAATTTGGGTGTGATAGAAAACTTGAGTCATTGTAAACCTAGAGCTTAAGCTCCTCTCCTTCATAGATCATAAATAAATCATGTGTCCTTCTCAACTACTTAAGGATACATTTTAAGTCTTCCCAATGTCTCTCACCTGAGTTAGCTTGAAATCTACTCATAACACTTAGACCAAATGCCACATCTAGTCTTGTACATAGCATAGCGTCCATGATGGATCCAATCGTTGAGGCATACGTGATCTTCTCCATTGATGCTTTATCTTTAAGAGTCTTAGGCGAATGCTCCTTAGATATATGTACACCATGTCTCATCGGCATGAAACCTTTCTTGGAGTTTTCATGGCAAACCTTTTGACAATAGTGTCTATGTACAAGGATTGGGATAGCTAAGAAACCTTCTTGATCTATCTCTATCGATACGTATTCCCAATATGTAGATTGCTTCTCCTAAATCCTTAATAGAGAAGTTCTTTGATAGCCACTCCTTCATTAACGATAACATACCTACATCATTCTTAATGAGTAAGATATCGTCTATGTATAGGACTAGAAAAGTGACCGTGCTCCCACTGATCTTAATGTGTACACAGGGTTCATTTTTATTCTTAATGAAGTCACCAGATCTGATAGCCTCATCAAATCTCATATTTCAACTCCTAGATGTTTGCTTCAATCTATAAATGGATATCTGCAACTTGCAAACTTTCTTTGGAAACTTCTTGGATGTATAACACTAGTTGTATCATATACACGTCTTCATCAAGATTTTCGTTGAGAAAGACACTTTTTACATCTATATATTAGACCTAGTAGTCATCGTGTACATCAATGGTGAGAAGAATCCTGATTGACCTAACCATAGCAACTGGTGAGAAGGTTTCATCAAAGTCCACTCCTTGCTTTTGACGATAACCCTTCATCACCAGCCTTGCCTTGAAGGTGTCATTATGTCCATCAACACCAATCATCTTCTTAAAGATACACTTACACCCGATGGGTACTATACCCTCAAGAAGGTCGACCAAGTATCATACTTGGTTCTTATACATAGATTGGATCTCAGATAACATGCATATTTAACTTGAATTCTTATCATATTTAACTAATGGTCATGTTTATCTTATGTAATTATGATGCATGTTATCATAATTTTATGAATTTTCTCTATTGGTATGCCATTTTACTAAAGTCCATATTTTTGCATTATTTACGGTTAATTATGTATTTATTAATGTTTGACCTTTTGCAAAGTCAAACAAGTGGAAATTAACTATTTTCCTTGATTTTATTTTGACTTTAGTGGATGATTAAAAGAAGAAATCAGAGGAAGATAATGATGATATGAATCACTTTAAATAATCAATATGATTTATTTAAGATTATTTTGAATTCACCCTATTTTCTTACTTAAATTTATATTTTAGTGGCAAGAAATTTTTGATTCAATGGAGAAAATTTGAGTAAAAAAGGAGTCGTATAAATAAAGATATGAATTTCTGAATTAATAGAATTTTTATGGATTTTATTTTTATTTTTCAGGTATTTTTTGGATTTATTTCCTTTTAAAAAATCACAAAAAAGGTGGGACCCATGAAGCTGACATGGCATGACGTGCACACGTGGTGGAGACACGCAAGGCCACGTAGACACGTGGGCGCATACGTGGAAGCGTGGACTCTTTTGGGCTGGCGTTTGATGGGCCCACAGGTATAGTGGGCCCAAGTTAGATAGGGGGGGCGTACTTGGCCCATTTGGATGACGCAATCCCTTATAAGAATTTCCCCTTTTATACCCAACATTTCCTCTTTATTTTATCCTTGAGGACTAAGTTCCATCTAAATTGTGATATTCAAGCGTCGTGGCGGAGCATAGTGCGTTGGATCGAATCACACAGATCGACACGTAAATCTTGTGGACTCCGGTCCACCCTATCATAATCAAAGCACGTGTGTAATCGTGAGCCGTCGATCGCATAAGTGACATCAGACTGTCGCGGTTTAATCACGCATTCGGCGACTCATGGAGCGAAAAGTAGCCGCATAACAACACCCCGATGAAGATCGAACGACTGAAATCAAAGAGGAGTGGAATCTGCATCATGAGATTGTGGCCCGCCATTTTTGTGCCATCTCAGCCGTCCAAATCTCCTTCAGCGAATTGAATGGACCGCGTTTATTGCGATAATTTTTCTATAAATAGATGTTCTGCCTCCTTATAAACTCAACTTTTGATTGAAACGTGAAGAAATTAAGCCTTTTTGGAACAAAATCTTAAGTTCTTCGTGATCCCCTTGCATTCTAGACTCAATTGCGATCATATAGAGGCAGGATTGATCACGAATCGTTGCGAGAATTGATTAGAATCACCCCTTGAACGTTGAACGGACGTCGAGGAAGAAACCGAAAAATACTCTTCAATCCACGCGATTTGAAGCCCAATCATCACGTTAATCGGGTTAGTAGTGTGATTCCTTCTAAGCCTTAAAATTTATATAGTTCAACTAAATTTAGATAGTTAATTAGAGTTTAGAAATCAAAAAATTCATCATTTCGCCCAAATTTGATCACAGAAATTTGCTGATTTTCAAACAAGGATTTCTTGGTGGCGTACGACCCCCGTCGCCACCAAGGCATGGCACTACGGCGCCAGTGGAGCCGACACCTACGCGCGTCCAGCCCCCTCGACAGGCGAAGACGAAGGATCCCGAGTTTCACTACACCAAGTGAGACCCTCTTCTCGCCACGAGCTCACGCGCGTGGAGCTATCTTTCCGTTTTCTATTTTATTATGACTTTATTTAGCCCGCACGTGTTTAAGCGGGCCTTTGCATGTCTCTCTCTCTCTCTTTAGGCCTTTTGGGTGGGTTTCCCTTTGTTTCGGGACCCTAGCCTAAGGCCCTTTCCCTTTTGTGAACCTTTTATTCTATTTCTATGAGTATGGGTGTGGGTTGTGGGCCTCAAGTGCGCCCTTTCCTCTCTTGGCCCGCCAACGGCTCTATAAGAGGGGAAGGGACCCCCCCACAAACCCTAGCTGTCATTTGAGAAAAAAAGAAGGAAGAACCTCTTCTCGAGTGGCTGCTCATGGAAAGCTAGGGAAGGAGTCCAACCGCCGACGCCGCCGACGCCGCCGCCGCACCGATCGTGCCGCCGCTGCCTCCGCCGCCACTCCTTGCCCTAACTCCGGGCTCGCTGAACGCCGCCGCCATCGCCGCCGCTCCAAGCCGCCATTGCTGCCGCCTCTAAGCTCCGCCGCGCGCTGAGTCGCGCGCCGCCACCGCGAACTCAGCCGCCGCCGCCATCGCCGCCCAAGGCCGCCGCCATCGCCGCCGCGCAAGGCAGTCCAACCCCTTGCCGCGCGCGATCCGCAGCCGCTGCGCCGCGCCGCCGCCGCCGCGCGCCACCTCGCTAGTCGTCCGCCATCACCGCCGCCTTCGCAAGCCCCTCGCGCCCCCTCCTCCGCTCCGGAAACGCCGCCACGAACCGCCTTCCCTCGCCGTGCGCCGCCCGCCAACCGGCAGGCAACCCTAACCAAGGCCGGGAAAAGACTGGACGATTCCCGCTGAGCCGACTCAGCGGGAATCGCCCCCTTCCCACCTCACTCCACCGAGCCGCCTCGGGACCACCCGACTCGCCCGGTCCGCCCTCCCAGCCGGCCCGAGCGAGCCCGACCGGCCCGGCTCGGCCCCCGACCGTGCCAGGCCGCCTGCAGACACCTGGGGCCAAAGCCGGGCTGGGCCAGCGCCCCCGACCGGCTTTCCGGCCTCTACTCGGTCCGCGACCGGCCCGCTCCCAACCGGCCTGCACCGCCAGATCGTCCAGCTCGGGACCCGAGCACCCGCACCGCCCAGAGCGGGCCCGAGGCGGCCCGGCACCGGCCCCGAGATAGCCAAGATTGGCCCAGTAGCGGCCTGCACCGGGTCCGAGACCGCCCGCATCGCCCAGACCGACCCCCGACCGCCCTGAACCGGCCCAGACCGCCCGAACCGGCCCAGGACGCCGCCTCCCGCCTCAACCGTGTTCGCCGCGATCCGTCCGGTTCTTTCCGACTCGTCAACGCCCCGTCCTGCGCCGACCGCTCCTCCGTGCTCCCTTGCCGACTCGCCCGGCTTCCGACATCGCTACCGCGCCCGACGACCTCCCTCGCCCCGACCGACCGGGCTCGCGCCCCGCAGGTTAGGCATTCATCCCCTTTCTCTTACTTTGAAGTTCTATATTTCCTTCAGTACTTCCCGCACTTGTCTCTACCGCCCTCGGACCTAGTTAGGCTGAGTGACGTCAGGGTTTGGGATTGGGATCGTGGATCCGGCCGCCGGGTTGACGATCGAGCTCTCCCCGACGACCCGAGGTTGCTCTCTCTCCTGCATCGACGGATCCGGGAGGACTCCCGCCCCATCCTACTCGGCGTACCCCAGGAGCACTGTGACGACACGATGGAAAGTTGGCTGCTTGAGGAGATTTAGGATATCATTATGTCATCTAGACACGTAGTTCTTCCACTCCTAGTTCCCCCTTAGAGGATATTAGCGCCGGACCGATTCACCCCGTTGGTCCTGCATCATTTCTCCATGATCTTAAGTCCAAATCATTTGATTTTGGTTTTATTTGATTTCTTATTTCATCAGCTTTCTGTGAAAATCATTAAATTTCATCAAAATTTGACCCTTCAATTTGATATTTGACCAACGACTCTTCATTTTCAATCTGAATTTGGGGTTGACTTGTGGGGGCCATTACTTTTAAAATATAAGGTGAAATTAAAGAATCTTGGTCGCTCTAGAATCCTATGATTGTAAGATTTCTATTCATATATGAATTGAAAGATTTGGTTATCATTAGGTTAGTCAATTTCATGATTTTTCCCGAGGTCTTCATTTTTAGGATTTTTTTATTAATGAATTTTAATAAATCATAGTAAATTCAATTCTTCTCTAAAAATCACATATGTTATATCAAAATTTTTAATTTTATCTATAGTTTCTGAATATATAATTTTAAGAATATTTTTCTTCTCTATTTTTATAGAAAGTCAACATCTTGACAAAGTCAACACTTTGACCTTGACTTTTGATTTTTCTTCATCAAATCATTTTCTACAATTCTTAAAATATATTCTCTGATATATTCATATAATTTACATTAATAACATATCACTTTCACTTCTTCAAAGCCCTAATTAGATCTAAGTTTAACAAAGTCAACTCTTCGATACAAGTCAACCGTGTTCTATGTGGTTTGACCCAAACTTTACACTATACTTGATTTCATATTTTTAGTCATTATGAGTTCAGAATTATAAATTTTTTTTGACTGACGCTTGTGTGTTTTCAACGACTGCATAAATTGTTTCGTCAATCTCCGAATCCGTCGCTTCTGGCCATTTCATCATAGGTCAAAGGATCAAAATCCTTTAGGTGAAGAGTATCGACGTCATCTCTCACTATATATCCCACACATCAATCTAGTTATCTCGGTACTCTACCAAACCTACGTTGTGCCTCTTCGTGTACTTAAAGATTTAAAGGACTAAGTTCTCATTTAATGAGATAGTATTTGTGTTTGGATCTGGAACTTCTTCCACTATTACTTTACTTCATGGATCTCTTGTCAAGATAAACTTATCTTCCAAGAAGACGACCTTTTTAGCAACAAAAAAAATAGATTGTTCTTCTGGATGGTAAAAGTAACAACTAACTGCCTCTCTTGGGTATCCCACAAATCTACATAACTCATTCCTCGATTCTAGCTTGTCTATATCATGTTTCTTAATATGAGCGAGACAACCTCATACTTGAAAGTAAGAGAAGTCTGGTTTTTTCTCTTTCCATATCTCATATGGAGTAGAAGCCACATATTTGCGAAGTAAGACATTAAAGATGTGTTGTTGTCTCATGCACATATCCCCAAAAGGATATTAGAAGTTTTGAGAAACTCATCATAGATCACACTATGTCCAAAAAGGTATGTTTTCTCCTTTCTGAAACACCATTGATCTGAGGTGTGTAAGAAGGAGTCAACTAAGGATACCATTATCCTACAGAAACTATGCAAACTTTGTACTTAAGTGATTAAAAAGTCTTGATACTCATTCCAGATTGCTTCTCCACTTCATTTTTAAACTCTCTAAATTTCTCAATGGTTTTGGACTTATATCTCATAATGTATACCCATCCAAACCTAGAGAAATCATTAGTAAAAGTGATAAAGTAGAAGTTACTACCTCTAGCCTAGACAAGCATCGCGTCACATACATCATAATGGCTTGCTCTCCAGTCCTTGAGAATGGAGATTTGGTTAATTTACCCATGATGAAAGATTCACAAATCTTAAATGATTCATAATCAAACTTACCCAAGTATGCATCTCTATAAAACTTTTGTAATCATTCATCACCAACATGTTCAAGTCTATAACATCATAGGTAGGCCTTGTTCACATCATATCTACACTTCTTATGAGAAACATCCATTTGGAAATTATAAGAAGAAATATCAATTAGATATAAACCATTGACTAAAGGTACCATAGCAACCAATTTAATTACCAAATAAATAAAACAGCATTTTTCCTTAATCATCAAGGAATATCCCATCTGGTCTTAACAAGAAACTGAAAAGATGTTCTTCACTATGCGATGAGCATATTGACATTTTTCTAAAGAAAGATAATCTCCAGATGATAGCTTGAAGTTCACAGCCCCTAGTGCTATAGTCGCATTTCTTGTGTTGTTTCCCATCCTCTGTTCTACTTTGCCTTTTCTCAACTTTCGCTTACTTATCAGCCTTTGCGAAGCATTGCAAATGTGAGAAGTGATGGATATTATGTGGTGTAGAAGCCAATCATATTTTCATGTATCTCTTTTATGTTCATTGAAATGAAATTTATTCATTGTCATTCATGTGTGATGTTTTCAATGAATTCCATGAGGATGTGCAATGACTAAGTGAATTATGATGAGATCATAATATAGTGATCACTAGTCTTTAAACATATGTTCTAAACATTCTTATTCAGGGGATATTCGAGAAGGACATCGAATTATCTGAAAAGAACAACACTATCTATTCCAACTCATATGACGAATATGATTGATCCTATAGCCATCAGTGTGGAGACACTAAGGATCGATAGTTAGTGCTCTTTGGAGAAAGAGTTCACTGAATTGATCCGTATGAATCCCTTAATTGTATTAGACCTAACTGTCAATCAAGTTGATTCATATTATGGTTGTGTATGTGGTCCTTTGACTTGAGATACCAAATTCATCTTGTGGATGGATGATCGTGTTTTGATTATGACTTACGAATCTCTAGCCACGAGATATCTGATACGCATAAAAATGCGGTCGTTGAATGCGCGATTTTACATATCAAACAAAATTTATACTCAACTCTTCAAATCTGATTTTTAAATTAGAACAGTGGCAAGTCGAGGTCAAATCCACATAGAGGAAGGTTAAACGATTGAAATCAGAAGCTATTTTTTTGGTATTTTTAGATTTAGAAAGCAGAAATGATCGATGAAAGGAAGAAAATGTGAGTGGAGATGAAATGAACCGAACAAGTGCTTCCAAACTCTTTTCAGATATTGGAAACCCTTGATCGATGGTGGAAAAGTGATTTTTAGGGTTTTAAATTTTGGAAATGTGGATAAACAGTTGCGGAAA
Organism: Lemna minuta; assembly: GCA_024174645.1. Taxonomy (NCBI): domain Eukaryota; kingdom Viridiplantae; phylum Streptophyta; class Magnoliopsida; order Alismatales; family Araceae; genus Lemna; species Lemna minuta. Next base: position 7,992,441 of record CM044104.1, on the reverse strand, counting down.
ATAGATGAAATGGATAGAAGATAGTTCTTATCTAAAGTTTTGTGATGAAAATACTATCCAGTGATGCTCCCTGATCAAAACATACCTTCGAGAGCCGTATATTTCGCCCGGACTTTGCGTCTTGCATCCAACACGAAGAATGAATAGAAGAGGGAAGAAACTCACTGAGAATGAAGTTCAACACATGATGAATGATCCATCGTTGCTTTCTTTCCTTCTGGCTAGCCAATGCTAGAAGTATACAACAAAAACATTCATAACCCCAATTTTTTTGTCTCCAAGCCTAAATCAGCCCTAGCAGATTCGTGTAGCTTGAAATGACGATCATGCCCACGAAATTTTAGCCCCTAACTACATCAGGATCGTCGAATATCAGGCTTTTAATTTGGATCATTTCTGACCATTGATCTGGTTTCTCTCTCCTCAGATATTGCCGGTCAAACTGCTCCGCCGGTCAAACCTCGCTGAGTCGGTGAGTCGCTGAGGCACACGCTAAAAAACAAAATTAAATTTTAAGCATTTCACTCTCTCTCCTCTCTCTTCTCCACTCTATTCTCTCTTCTCTCGTTTCTCTCTCTCGATGGATGGCGGAAGGAGTTGTCTCGGTGAATCTCGCGGAGGAAGAAGAATCTCCTCCTGCCTCTCCTCACGACGGGAATATTTTCGTCGCGGGAGAGACGGAGAGAGGGGAGAGAGAGAGAAGAAAGAATGAGAGGGAGAGAAAGGGGACGAGAGAAGGAAGGAGAGGAAGACCCTTCTCGCGACGGAAAAATTTCCGTCGTGAGAGGGATCGCGTGGAAAAGCTTACTCGAGAAGAAAGAAGAGGGAAAGAGAGGAGGAAGGAGAAGAAGGAAAGGAGAGAGATAGGAAAGAAAAAGAGGTTAGGGAGAGAGAAGGAGAGAAGAAAGAAGAGAGAAAAAGAGAGTGCGGAGAGAGAAAACTGGGAGAGCAGGGAAGAGCGCAGAGGAGAGAGGAAGCGGAAGAAAGGAAGGAGAGAGATTCCTCTCGCGACAGAAAAATTTCTGTCGTGAGAGAGGAAAGAGAGGAGAAAGAGAGAGGAATAATTTCCGGAAAGAGAGAACGAGGGAGAGAGGGAAGACAGCGAGAGAGAGAGAGAGAGAGTGAAGGAGGAGAGGAGAGGATGAGCGAAGAGAACTCCACTCTCTCACGTGCGCGCGCGCGCGAGAAAGAGAGAAAAGAGTGAGGAAAATTTTCCTCGCGACAGAAATATTTCCGTCGCGAGAGTGAGGGCGACAGAGGAAAAGAGAAAAGAAGAGAAGAGAATAAGAGAGAAAAAAGGGAGAAAAGGGAGAGAGGGTGTCGCGGAAGAAATTTTGAGGCTGCGGAAGAGATTGGAGATGGGAGGAGAAGAGAGAAGGCAAGGAAGAGAGAGGAAAGAAGGAGGAAATAGAGAGGCTCGTCCTCCTTGCGATCGCCTCGTGACGAAAGCAATTTCCGTCGCGAGGAGACGCGAGGAGGGAGAGAGGGAGGTGGAGGAGGAAGAAATTTTACTCCTCCCCCTTACACGCGCGCGCGTGCCAGGAGAGGAGTGAATCTCTCCTCGGGACGGGAAAATTCCGTCGTCGCGAGAGAGAGAGACTCGCTGGAGAGAGAAGAGAAGGGGAGAGTGGAAATCTCCCTCTCTCCTTTCCGCACGCACGCGTGCGCGAGGAAGAGAAGGAGAGAAGAAAGAGAGAGAGAGAGAGAGAATAAAGGAAGATTTTCATTTCAATTTTAATTTCTTAAAAATTCTATAAAATCCTGAAAACAAGATGCTCATAATATTCTTGTTAAATCAATATCATAAAATGCTCATAAAATATTATAATTAATGAGAAATCAAGAATATTCTCTAAAATATAAGAATTATCAATTTAATCATTTTAAATCATGATAACATGCATTTATGATTATATTTCAAAGAATAAGTGCATAAAATGCATGATATTAATGCATGAAATTGCAAGTTATCAATATCTAAAATGTCATGTATTGGATACGACATGAAGTCCACGAAGATGATTGTGTGATCAAGATGGGATCATCCACTCTTAGTATTTGAGGAGATTGACTCAAGGAATAAGATGCGATGAAATCCTTGGCCAAGGTAGTAGAAGTATCATAAAAAGAGTTCTCAATGATTTCTACATGCATCAGTACTAACTTGAGTGATCGATTAGGGTTCTACAGTTGACTATACCCTAAGTCATTCATGAGTCTAATGTGGATGAAAGATTATACATACACGGTAATCGATGATGGGAAGGTTCCATAAGTCAGTTTCTTACATACCCATATCTCCTAGTGTACGTGGTGTAGCTTGGGACCCAACGGGTTGCCAACTCAACCTATTGATAAAATACATATTTAACTTAAATTTTTATCATATTTAACTAATATTCATGATTATTTTATGTAATTATGATGCATCTTATTATGGTTTTATGAATTTTCTCCATTGGTATGCCATTTTACTAAAGTCCATATTTTTGCATTAATTAGGATTAATTTTGTGTTTATTGATGTTTGATCTTTTGCAAGGTTAAATAATTGGAAATTAACCACTTTCCTTGATTTATTTTGACTTTGGTAGATGATTAAAAGAATAAATTTCAAGAAAAGAATTATGGAATGAAAAAAATTAGATTTCTAAGGGATAGATTTAATATTATTTTGAATTCATCTTATTTTCTTGCTCGAATTTATATTTTAGGTCATATGATATTAAAGATGAAGAAATTTGTGATCCAATGAAGAAAATTTGACTCAAAAAGGAGTTATAGAAATAAAGATATAAATTTCTGAATTTTATAAAAAAAATTGGATTTTATTTTGATTGTTTAGGAATTTTTTGGATTTATTTACTTATTAAAAAATTACATAAAGTGTTTTATTAATCGCGCGGGACCCCCGAAGCTGAGGTGGTGTAGCACGCACACGTGGCAGTGCCACGCGCACGCATGCAAGTGCCTACGTGGCGCGAAGGTGACTGGGCTAGTGTTTGTGGGCCCACGGGTTACTGGGCTCAAGTGAGTAAGGGGGATGTACTTGGCCCATGCGGGCGACTCATAGGCTAAAGGACTTACTACCATTTATACCCATCGGTTTCCACTATTTTTCTCCGTGTGGGATTATATTCCCTTTCTTTCTTTGCAGGATACGTGGCGAGGTAGGATGCGTCGAATGCGATCACGTCAATTGAGACGCGTTAATCGGGTGGACTCGGGACCACCCAATCACCATCAATGCACGTGAGAAAATAAGAGCCATCAATCGCATAAGTGACATCCGATAGTCGCTATTTGCTTGTGCGATCGGAGAACCATGAATCCACACATTGCCGCATCTAGATAATCCGATGAAGATCGGACGGGCGAAAAATCAGGAGACGTGAGATCGTAGCCCATCAAAATCGTGCAATCTCAGCCGTCTAATCGTCCTTTAGCAAATCATACGGCCCGCGTTTTTCACGTGAAATTTCTGATAAATAGATATTTATTCTCCTTGTAAACCAACTTTTGATTGAATCGTGAAGAAATTAAGCGATTTTGGAGAAAACTCTTAAGTTCTTCGTGATCCCTGCCTTCTAGACTCAATTGTGATCATATTAAGGCAAGATTGATCACAAATCATTGCAAGAATCGATCCAAATCTTCCCTTGAACGTCGAACGCACGCCAAAGAAGAAACTAGAGAAATACACTTAAATGGATACGATTTGAAGCCTAATCTTCGCGTCAATCAGGCTAGTAGTGTGATTCCATCATAATCCTTGCAATTTATGTATTTTAGATTAGATTGAGATAGGTAATTTCATTTTAGAGATCAGACTTTTCATCATTTCGCCCAAATTACGGTGCGGATTTTAGATTAATTGGATTCCTTGTTTCATCAGCTTTTTGTGAATATCTAATTCGTAAACTTTCATCAATATTTGACCCTCCAATTTGACATTTGACCAACGACTATTCATTTTCAATCTGAATTTGGGCATTGACTTGCGGGGGCAATTACTCTTAAAATACAAGGTGTAATTTGACAATTTTGGTCTCTTTGGAATCTTCTGATCGTTAGCTTTCTATTCAGATGTGAATTTTTTGTTTTGGACATCATTTGGTTAGTCAATTTGATGATTTTGACCAAAGTGCTCATTTTCTATTCAAAGTGCTGATTTTTCTTATCATTGATTTTCAATAAATCATAATAAATCTAATTATTCTCTAAAAATCATGAATTATATATCAACATTTTCTATTATCTCTCTAGTTTCTAAATATATAATTTTCATAGTATTTTACCCTCTTTTTCTTCTCTGATTCTATAGAAAGTCAACATCTAGGCAAAGTCAATGCTTTGACCTTGACTTTTGACTTTTCTTCACCAAATCATTTTCTGAAGTTCTTAAAATATATTCTCTGATATATTAACATCATTTCCAGTAATTATACATCACTTTCATTTCTTAAAAACCCTAATTAAACATAAGTTTGACCAAGTCAACCCTTCGATCAAAGTCAGCCCTGTTCTTTGTGGATCGACCCGATCTTTACACTATAATTGAATTTCGTCGCGAGCTTCTCTCTCTTCCCCCTCTCTCGCGATGCCCCTCTCTATCCATCTTCCTTCCTCCTCTCTCTCTCTCCTCTCTCTTCCTCTCTCCCTCTCTCTCGCGACGGGTTTCTTCTTCCTCTTCATGATTCTCGCCGCGACAACTTCTTCTGCCATCGAGAAAGAGAAATGAGAGAAGAGAGAAGAGAGTGGAGAAGAGAGGAGAGAGAGTGAAAACGTTCAAATTTTAATTTTGTTTTTTAGTGTGTGACTTAGCGAAGTTTGATCGACGGGAGCAGGTTGATCGCGCGATCTAAGGAGAGAGAACGCCAGATCAACGGCCAAAAATAGTCTAAATTAAAATGGTAATATCTCATGATTGCAATCGAGTTAAGGGCTGAAATTTCATGGGCATGATCATCATTTCAAGCTCTACGAATCTGCTGGGCTGATTTAAGTTCTAAGACAAAAAAAAAATTAGGGTTATGAATGTTTTGTTGTATGCTTCTAGCATTGGCTAGCCAGAAGGAAAGAAAGCAACGATTGATCATTCATCATGTGTTGAACATCATTCTAATTGAGTTTCTTCCCTCTTCTGTTCATTCTTCGTGTTGGATGCAATACGCCAAGTCTGGGCAAAATATACGGCTCTTAAAGGTATGTTTTGATTAGGGAGCATCATTAGATTGTGTTTTCATCACAAATTTCTAGATTAGGATCATCTTCTATCCATTTCTTCTATTTTTCTCATTTTTTATCAACATTTTCTCATTTATAAACCCTAAAAATCACTTTTCCACCCTCAATCAAGGGTTTTTAATCTTCGCTAGGAGTTTGGAAGCACTTGTCTAGTTCATTTCATCTTCGTGCTCATTTTCTTCCTTTCACCGTTCATCTTCTCTTTCTAAAAATAAAAATACCAAAAAATATCTTCTGATTTCAATCTCTTAACCTTCCTCCCTCTAGATTCAACCTCGACTTGCCGTTGTTCTAATTTAAAAATCAGATTTTGAATAGTTGAGTATAATTATTTGATACGTAAATTTATGCATTCAACGACCGTATTTTTACGTGTATCAATAGTATTATGCTAAATTGTCAATTAAGTTGATTCATGTCATGGTTGTGTATGTGATCTTTTGACCTGAAACACCAAAGACATCTTGAAGATGAATGATCATGATGTGATTATGACTTTCAAATCCCTAGTCATGGGATCTCCAAAATGTCATAGATTAGATATGATATAAAAATCCTTCATGGTGATTTGGTGGTCAAAATAAGATCTTCTACCCTTTGTATAAGAGGAGATCAACTCAAGGAATGAGATGCGGTTAAATCCTTGGCCAAGATAGTAAAAATATTAGAGAAGTTGTTTTCGATGATTTCTTACTTGCATTAGTATTAAATTGAGCGACTCATTAGGGTTTAGAAGTTAACCATATCCTAAGTCATTTATGAGTCTCATGCAGATAAATGATTATATGTACATGGTAACCAATGATAATAAAGTTTTATGAAGGAGTTTTGATATACTCCATACCTCTCGGAGCACGTGGGACAACTTGGCACCAACAAGGCTAGCGACTCAACTTGTCAATTGAGTTAAATCGATCCTTAGTCAATTAATCTATATATTGATAGTTAATTGATAAGGAAGACCAATACTTGTTATTGGGTCAATAGAGTCATTAACTCGCGAGATATATGGACCTTGAGGGTCACACACATAAGGTCACTAGGCGTTGGTGAATGTAGACATAATATAAGGATTTTTGTGAAAGGTTCACATTCCCAAAGTTTATAAATAGGGGGTGAAAGAAAATAACAAGGGTGCTCATGTGAGATTAGTAGAGAGCTCTCCCCTCTCTTCTCTTCTTCTCATGGTGACAAGTGTTCTAGAGGAGATCTAATCGCCTAGCGATCATGTGGATACCACTAGAGGCCGGACACTTAACGGCTTGGAGATCTCCTTCAGATGATCCTTGTAAGTATGAATTTCATACTAGATGATAAAATCACATAGAATAGATGATAAAAGGCTTTTCATTGATCCTCGAATCAAAGGCTTTTTATTCCGTATCTTCGAAAATAATATTCGGCATTCAAGAGGTGAAATCTCCCTATTCTTTTAAAAAATACTCATTTTCAACCACTACTTGGATGGGGAAATGAGTTTATAAGAGGAAGAAATTAAGAGATTCAAGGATTGAGATGTCTAAACAGTTTGATTACTCGAAACATCTAAGAATACATTTTTTGTCAAAGAGAGAGTATAATTAGGCAAAATTTTGGGTGTGACCGTTGGATCGTCTCTTCATTTTTTATCAATGGCTATTATTAATATTTAGGAGACAAATAGCCATCATTAAGTCTTGGTCGTTAGATCCTAGATGGAGCATCCAGATTAAGTCGCGTCATTGCATCATGATTAATCACCGCATAACAGTAATCATTTGATCTTCATCGAATGCGTGAAATGATGCCACATGTTCACAAAAATCCATCGAGTGCATTTAATCTCAGTCATTATAACTCCTCAGATAAATGGCTAAAATCAAAATATTTTTAAAACACAAATCGTGCCCAATCAAAGTGCGCTACATAGACTTGAAGTAAGTGAAAATCAAGGGCTAAGATTAAACTTGAAAATTGAACACTCCTTGTTTTTTCACGTCACTTGCGCTAAAATAAAAAAAAAGATAGTCCTATATAAAAAAATAACAGCGCAAATAATATATAAATATAGGGTGTGCTTAGTGGATTAGCTTGTCCTAAAAAGGATACTTTGCCCACTAATCAAGCACGCGCACACATGTGCGTCATGTGGCGATACGTCATTCGCCTTGCCAAGTCAACTGCCACCTCAGCACATGATTTTAAATAACTTTTTCAACATTTTTAAATCAAAATAAATCCAAATAAATAAAGAAAATTTGAGAAAACTCCAAAAAAAATCCCTAAGAATTAGAAAAGCCATAACTTAAAAAATAAAACTCCAAATTAATCGACATTTTTTTTTGTTGGATTATAAATTAAATAATCTATCATTCTAAAAAGTCAAATTTAATAAATAACAAGAGAATAATTTTTTATTTTAAAAATACACTCATTTCTCATAGAAAATAAAACTAGAAAAATAAATGAGTGTGTAAAAAAATATTTTATCTTATTATTCAACGTTAAAACCCAATTATAATCTCAAATATATTTGAGAATAATTTATTATAAAATACATTCTATAATTATGCATAATTATCCCTAAAATAATACATTTTGAGATCCTACTATAGGGGTATGAATGTTTCAATATATATATGTGAATATGAATGTTTCAATAAACCCAAAAAATTAAAACAACAAATCCTACTATAGGGGTATGTATGTTATTGATTTCACATTCAAATTCAATAACACCATAATTAATTAAATAAATCCACCTCAATGAAAAAAATTAATCATATTAAAGTTTTATGAAGTAAACATGGCAGTCATGCTTAATACTTAGAAAATAATCATTTAAACACTTTAAAATGATTCATGGGATTTTCTCAATTTAAAATAATTTAACTCTGAAATTATTCGATTGAATATATCACAAAATAAATAATAAATGAATTAAATGACATAAAAATTAATAAATTTAATTTATTTGAGCCAATAAATTCATTTTTATAATTTTATTCCTATTTTTTGATAATTTTTTAGATTTTCTGGGTATTTCTAGAATTTTTAGAATTTTTAGCATTTAAAAATAAATAAAGTAATAAATAAAAGCCCTTTTCCTTATATTATTCTTAATTATTTTGATTGATCTCATCGATAATAAAAAAATCGTTGTAATTAGTTATATAAAAAACTAGTTTGATCATATGAAACAAAATAAAAAACGCAAGTGGTACCTCACTTGGGAGACTCCCAAGTTAAGTGTGCTAACATGGGAGCCCCCCCTAGGATGGGTAACTCCACTAGGAAGTGGGTGCCACTAGACTATCACGTCACCACGTGGCTGGTTCATGGGCCCAGTTTAATCTTGCCAGCCCTTTGTGTCCCGGTTTGACTGGGCTTGCTAGGTGGACCCGATTTGCCCGAGGCCCATGTTCAAAAGCAGGGTTGTTTGCCCCACTCACATGGATCCCACCTTTATAGGTGGGATATGTTGACTAGACACACCAAGTGGGTCCCACAATGCCACCTGGCAGCACTCCCACTAGAATCTGGCCATCTTTTTTCAATTTTTCTTCAACATTGAAAATGTCCATATCTTCTTGATTTCTTGTCTGTTTTGGATGTTCTTGGGCTTGCTGGAAAGCTTTTGACGAGTAGAAATTGGCTCTGATGTCATTTTTGGGTTCTGATGTTGATAAGCCTTCTTTTGTGGAGAAGGATTTCACTAAATTGATTTGTATAAATCCTTAAATGGTATTATATCTAGTTATCAATTAGGTCAATTCATGTCATGATTGTTTATGTAGTCCTTAGACTCAAGATACAAAAGACATCTTGTGGATGGGTGATTATGTTTTTATTATAATTTATGTATTCCTAGCAATAAGATTTCCAAAATCTCTTAGATTAAGTACAACATGAAGTCCTCCAAGGTGATTGTATGGTTAAGATGGGATCATTCGCCCTCTATATAAGAGCAGATTGACTCAAGGAATGAGATGATGCTAAATACTTGGGCTAGGTAGACGAAATATCAAACAAGGTTTTCTCAACAATTTTGTCCACGCATCACTACTCACTTGATTGACTGATTAGGGTTTGACAATTGACCATATCCTAAGCCATTTATGAGTGTTACGCACACAAAGTATTATATGTATACTGTAACTAGTGATGACATGATTCCATAGGTGAGTTCTCATACCCTCTATATCTCATAGGGCATGTGTTGTAGCTTGGCACCCAATGGGTTGACAACTCAACGCGTCAATTTGGTTAAAGTGATCCTTAATTGATTAATATAAGTTGGTATAGATCATCTATAAGGTTGATCAATATTGTTTTATTGGATCTATGATATTATTAACTAGTGAGATATATAGATCTAGAGGGTCACATATAAAGTATGTAAATAATGGTAGATATAGTCATAGTTATGAGGGTTTTATGAAAAGTTGACATACCCAATGTTTATAAAAAGGGAGAGAACAACCACAATTGAAGATGCAGTGCAAGCCTAGTAGAAATTCTCACCTTTCTTCTCTTTATCTTTTGGTGAAGAGCATTGAGGAAGAGATCCAACAATATAGCGATCGTGTGGATATTACTAGAGGATATACACTTGAAATTTTTTAGAAATCCTCTCAATGAACCTTCTAAAGTATGGATTTTGATCTATACTAGATAATTGAGTTACTAGTTTTTAGCACTTCAGTGTTTTGAATGTTTGATTCAATGTACTCTGCTACATTCTATGTTTTTTTAAAAAAATTTGCAGAGCTTATCAATCGCTAGATCCTAATATGACTCATTTTTGTTTTATCTTAGGTGGCATGGAATGATATGGGGCATTAGATCTCTTGATTTAATCACAACCATCCATTTTCACTTGAAGTGCTCAGGTATGTAGCACAAGCTCATTGGATGATGTTTCATCTTTTTTTTCTCGAGGAATTGTGGTCATTGACTTGGAGAGTTGTAATGGCCTTGATTCAATGTGCCCCATGGACTCTGCTGACACACATGGCAAAATCTTAAGCATTACGTCGTGATCCAATGATTGCTATTAAGTGACTACTGATATTCACGCAGTGACACGACTTAACCTAAATGCTCCATTTTTATCAAACCAATTTGATGTTATGACATCATTTTTTCTTCCTCCATTTAATCTTAGTCATTGATTGCAGCTGAAGAGAAGATCACATGGTCATGCCTAATTCAAAAGCTTTATAAATTCTCTTTCTTCGACAATGAATGTATTATTAGATAATAAAATGGATCGGACCACTTGGACAACTTTTTTCTTGAATCTCTTGGTTTAATCTTATTTTATACTCATTTGCCCATCTATAGAACATTTATAATCAAGATTTCAATGAAAAATTGTCGAGACATTGCAGCTTGAAACAAAGAGCCTATGATTTGACAATTAACTAGATTATTTTCAACATGGTTTTTATTATCTTATCCTTATTAGCCCAAATCTGTTATCATTTAGCATTAGATTTCCATTTTGAATCATACTTGATAGAATTTCTCCCCTTTTATCATTTTCTCTCTCATCTCAAGTGATTCTCTTTCTAACTTATCTCTTTGATTTGTCCATGTATTTAAATCAAATATGCACAATTTTGGATTTCGTGGATAGATCTTGGAGTTGTATTTCTAAATCTATACTTTCCCATAATTTCCTAGCTCAATTTGTCATCCAATTTGATTAAATTCTAAAACATCTCAAAAACAAACTCTAATGCTCGTTGGATTCGACCCTTTCTCACCATCTTTGCTAAATTAATTACAATTAATCTTAATTTTAAGTGATTTTTGACTTATTTTATATAGATGGATGTGTGTTTTTTTATAACCGCACGCTCATGCTTCATGACCAACTTCATCAACTGGAATCTAAAGTCCTTTTCTTGGGATTAGTTTGAGCACAATTTTATGAAATATCCTCCGAGATATGCAGTTGAGGGAAGTCATTGAATGTATTTCAACTAAAGCATGCCTTGAACAAGTTATTATAAAAACATTAGGCATGGTGTTTTAAGTTTTTCTCAATTATTATTGCTCATAGTTTTTTTCATGCATGGTAGACCTTGCTATCTTTTTAATATGAGCAAACAATGGGATTGTCAATCTTCCTCTCTCCATTGATGTTCTTATAACTTGGAGTGTTTTGTAGAGTACACACACACATAATCGTTCTAAATTTGGGCAAACCACAATACTCATGAGGCATTGTGTTTGCCTATCAGTTTGAGTGGATGGTTCTCAACAAGCATATGTGGTTAAACTTCTAGGGTCTTCCCTAGAAGTCCAACTTCTTTGGCTAAACCTAAAGCTTCATAATGGCTTTAGGTTTTCGTTTAGAGTTTAATATCAACAAATCATAAATGGCCTTTTGAGAACCCATTGGGCCATGGGAAGGTTGCTTCAGAAATCACCAAAAATATGAATATATATGGAGTAGCATGTGCTTTGTTTCATTATTTTACTACTATATGAGTACGTGAATACATACATAAATAAATCTATAAATACATACATATAGACTGATAATATGCTATTTATGCATGAAATTACATGATTATTAATGCAATTAAAGGCATTAATCATTCCAAATATATGCATGTTATCATATTTTAAGTATCTTTCTATCATTTAGTATTAATTCATGTTATGATCTAAAAATACATTAATTTATGGATTATTATACATAATTAAACATTATATTCTTTAATCCTAATTATATTTAAGATCATAATCATGTTTTAATGATGAAAATATAAGAGAAAAGATCTTTATTAACATTTATGTATTTTTATAAAGTTATTTTATAAGATACATAAATATATTAAATTAATTAAAATTCATTCTCTTATTATTTTAATAATTTGACTTTTTATAATGATAGATTATTCAATTTCTGATCCAACAAAACAAATTTGAATTAATTTGGAGTTGTATTTTGAAAGTTATGATTTTTACAATTTTATAGAATTTTTCTGAATTTTTTGAGTTTATTTAAGTTTATTTTCGATTTTTAAACATTTAAATTAATTTAAAAAATCCCAATAATGGGTGCATTTATCACGCGAGCCCACGTGGATGCGACGTGGCACGCAAGGCCACGTGGCAGTGCCACGTGGACCCGCGCGAGTGCCTGCGTGGCACTGAGGTGACGTTTTACATATATATTTTTTTATTTTACATAGGTTATAGTACATATAAGCCATTCCATAGAGGAATATCACTAACCGCATAATACGCCTCACCTTATATACCTGAAGACTCTCTATGTTTTTCTCCGTGTGGGACTATGTTCCCTTGTTTTATTTTGATTTCAGGCTGCGTGGCATGACGTGGAGCGTCGGATGGGAATCGCGATGAACGGAGTACGTCGATGCAGTGGACACGAGGTCCACCTGATCTTTAATCAAGCATGTGGGTTAAAATTCACTTAAGTGAATTCATCAGAGCCGTCGATTGCACGAGTTATAACGGCTGAGATCGCGCGAAATCGGTGGACTCCTCGACATCTCACAATCGTTGGATTTAAATCCAACGGATGATCAAGCGACGCGACGATTCAAAGCGCATAACGTGGACACATCCTGATATTTGATTTTTGATTAGACGGATGCAATATAATCGCACCGTTTTGATCAAATAAAAATTCATCGTGACCGTTGATCAAGTGGCGCCTCTTCATCAGACGGTTACGCCCAATTTAGTCTTTAAATAGACTTTTCTTCGCGACAGAAAGCTTCGCCCTTGAATTTTCGAGAAATTCGAACTTTCCAGACACCATTCGAGTGCCAATCCAATTTCATTGTGTTCTTGATGCATTTCCGCATCCAAGGAGTGCTTGAGATTGGAATTTGATTGAAAGAGAGAGGAGAAATCACATCTTGAACTTCAATTTCGTCTTCAAAAACGCGGAATGAAAAGCCATGCATCCGACGATTAATTGGATCATTTCGAAGGCTAATTTGGGTTAGATTGCGTGTTTTCATCTTAATTATTTAGTGTTAATTTTATATTTTGAATCGTAGATTAAGTTTAATTTCATTTTAATTTCTGTTTTAAATCAATTTCACGATACGAATTTTCTCCTAACTTCAAACTTCGATTACTCTGCGAATTCTCATCCAAATCACCTGATTTTTGATTGTGTGGATTCGCAATTGAGTTATCTTTCTTAATATCATAAATTTCCCAATTTCCAACCTCAATTCGTTGTCCGATTTGACCGAATTTCAAAGATATATCTCAAATTTCCCTAATTCTCCGTGGATTCGACCCTTAATTACCATTATACTATCTAATTAATTTGATTAATCATAAATTGGTAAGTTTAGAACTTTGTTTTGACACGAAATAGTGTGCATTCAACGACCATACGACTTAGTCTCGTCATAGACAAATATAAATGCACGCCAATATGAATACATAAATATATCCCTACATACAATGATGCATATATCTACGTAAATTATTAATATAATCATTTGACATTGAATCTAGGTCTTTAATCAATAAACCATCACCAAAATTATAGGTATAATCATACAATTAATGGACATGGCCGAAGTCGTCAATGAACCAGAAGTCGGTGTAGCTTTATGTTCATCATGGAATTGGAGAAGTCCAACCCTACATTTGCTATACTTTTGCAATTTGTCATCTTTCTTGTAAGGAAACAAACATTGTAGAGTTTTTTTTTCTCCTCTCCTAACATAATTTTTTTTCCTATCTTTATTATCGTCAGTTTAGTCCTCATATCACTGATTTTGTGTTCTTAAAACACAAATATCATCATATTGAACTCTCATTTTATCATCATGACATGTCAATTGAACTCTTAATTGACTCTCTCTCTCTCTCTCTATCGACTGCTCCCGCTCAGAGGGTTACGGGCTGTCTTCGTCCCCTATTACGGCGATCCCGACGGCTCCGCCTAGCCGTCGACCCCTCCGCTCTTCCTCCAGGAACCGAGCCTGCTGGGCTCTCCGTTTGCCGTTTCTCTGATTCTCCCTCGCTGTCTCCTTAGACTTCTCCTTTCAGAGTTCAAACCTTTCCAGAATCTCTTCACTTTATCTTTCTCACTACTTTCCGCCCTAATTCTTCTCCTCTGTCTTCTTCTATTCCCCATGATTCAGTCACGGGCTGTCTTCGTCCCAATGATTCAGTCCCCGTTAAAAACTGGGTGATGATTCCTTCAAAGTTCACTGTCATCTTTGATCGTCATGGTTAATAGGGCATTTGATTTCTCCCTTGGAATCGGCTTCCAAAAATGGCCGACAGAAGCTCTCATCATCATGGATCTCCAGGCAAGAAGCATTTTTTTATCGTCTTCTTCATCATCGTCGTCGCCTTTCCCTTCTCCTGGTACTACCTCTTGAGTTCCACCTCCAGATCGCACTCCAAAGATCACATATTGCCTACGTTCTTTGAAAACCCACATCCCTATTCCTTCAATTCTTCAAAATGTGATCAAAGTAGAGCGATTCTCAAAGTTTTCATGTATGATCTACCTCCGGAATTCCACTTTGGACTTCTTGGATGGAATTCAAGTGGCAACAACGTGTGGCCAGATGTATCTAAGAGCATCCCTGTTTATCCTGGCGGCTTAAATCTGCAACACAGCATCGAGTATTGGCTGACCCTTGATCTTCTCGCTTCTACATTACCTAATCGAAGAGAACCATGTGCTGCAATTAGGGTTCAAGACTCCAGGAAAGCTGACGTAGTTTTTGTGCCGTTTTTCTCCTCTCTGAGCTACAACCGCTATTCGAACATCGTTCCCGGAGAGAAAGTGAGCAAGAACAAGATGCTGCAAGACGAGTTGATTAAATTTCTGGTTGGTCAGGACGAATGGAAGAGATCCGGCGGCCGCGATCACATCATCATGGCGCATCATCCTAATAGTATGCTGGATTCTAGATCGAAGTTGTTTCCTTGCATGTTCATTCTCGCGGATTTTGGGAGGTACCCTCCAAGCATAGCCAACGTGGAGAAGGATATTATTGCTCCTTATAAGCACGTTGTCAAGACGTTTGAGAATGATTCTTCCGGTTATCACGATCGGCCGACTCTGCTGTATTTCCAAGGAGCGATTTACAGGAAAGATGTGAGTTCTTCCTGTTCTTCGTTTCATCTTTTTCCCCCTGATTAGCTCGATCTTTATGTGTACATGAAGAGTGCTCCCGTGAATTTCATTTTACCGCAAACCGAAGTACAAGATATTATTTATTTTGTTTAATGTGTAATTTTTCAAATCTCGAAGAAGAACTTTTTAAAATCTCCAGTAGTAAATCATAAATTTGTCGTTTGCGAGTCAATTGGTCTGTGGTAAAAAAATGCACATGTTTTCGGCTATGATTTGCATTTCTGTCTCCATGCTCATTATCATTTCAGTCTACAGTTCAATTTCTCTTTATTCCTCGTAAACGTCATTTCATTACGACTTTAGCATCACCCTGTGCTTGCAGATCTAAGTCTCTACTCTTTTTTCAGCACCTTGTCTTCAATGGTGTCGTCCCTCGTCTCCTCATTACCTCTCTATCTGTCTCTCTCTAGCTCAGATTCCATGATCAAATCGTATACATCCCATTTGATCTCGTATTTCAGTTTCGACGCTTTCTTCTTCTTCATAACAAAGTGATAAATACAACGATATTGAGCGTTCTTATTTACTGGGAAAAAATGGCTTTCCTGCTCATGTTTTCGTCAATGCCTTGGATTTTCTTCTCTGTTTTTAATATTTCTAATTCACAATCATTCCTGCTCTCTCTCTCTCTCTCTCTCTCTCTCTCTCTCTCTCTCTCTCTCTCTCTCTATATATATATATATATATATATATATATATATCACGGATTCCATGAACTTCAGTACCCTCTGTGAATCTTATCGGATGCTTTTCCCTGCCCATAAATCACAATCGTTGGTCGCAGGGCGGATTCATCCGGCAAGAGCTGTTCTACCTGCTCAAGGACGAGAAAGACGTCCACTTTTCCTTCGGCACTGCTCGCGGAGACGGAATCCGCCTCGCCGCCAACGGCATGAGATCCTCCAAATTCTGTCTCAACATTGCCGGCGATACGCCCTCTTCTAACCGATTCTTCGACGCCATCGCCAGCCACTGCGTACCCGTGATCATCAGCGACGACATAGAGCTCCCCTTCGAGGACATCATCGATTACTCCCAATTCTGCGTGTTCGTCCACAACTCCGACGCCCTCAAGAAAGGCTTCCTCGTCGACCTGATCAGATCTCTACCGTCCGAACGGTGGACTCAGATGTGGGCCCGCCTTAAAGAGGTCCAATCTTTCTTCGAATTCCACTTCCCTTCCGCCGACGACGACGCCGTCCAGATGATCTGGCGCGCCATCGCGCGCAAGATCCAAGCCGTCCGTCTCAAGCTTCACCGTTCCCGCCGTTTCTCTGCCGTTGATCATTAGATAGATGCCCGTCATGTGCCGTCCCCTAGATGCGTCTAAACTTTGAGACAAAAACATAGTGACCGGTTCATGTTCTTCTCGAGTTGGAAAGAATTCCCACGAGCGTCTGCTCAACAGAAGAGCAATCAAATGTTACAGAGGAACTGATAAGGAGGATAGGTAGAGGTAAGAATTGATTTTTACTCTTATCAATGGCGGTTATGAAAGGATAATATATAATCAGGGACAGATCAGAAGATTCTGCAACAAGAAATCAGGTGGCGAAGAGAAGGGAAAACAGTGTTTTGGAGACTTATCATCTACCGCTCAGCCATGCACATCGTGCTCTGCTTGAAACTCCCATTTCCAGAGGTGAAAGGCTACTCGCGGTATGGAACAACGATCAGGATTGATCCGCGATCCGATCCAGATCGTCATTGTTCTGATCGTTTTGACTTTGGCAATCACCATCATGGATCGCTGGCGCGCGGCAATCAGAAGAGGAGACTGAGCACCTTCGATTGAAGTCCGACGCGGCGAGCAGAAAAGAAGTCCGACACGGAGGATCAAGAGACTGAACACTCCAACCCTCCCAGCAGCTAGATTGAAGAGAGGAAAGAAATAAGAACACTGGATAGCCCCGGAAAAATCGCGCTCCAACCTCCCTCATATCGCAAATTCACTATTTGCCCTGGCAGCTGGTACCTTGCCTGGTGGGCCCCTGGATCATCAGATCATCTATCCAATTGGCAATCATACTCAAAGAGCAGGTTTCGCTGGTCGTGGATGTCGATAAGGTTGCGGGATCCTCGGGAATCGGGTGGAAGGCCGGTTCAAGTCACTCCAGTTGACTAATGTAACCAAGATTTAACCAAGCGGGTAAGAAATATGAGATAAACCTTATCTCCTAAAGATTCGTACCGCGCCTAGATATCATTAACTCGCCGAGAACACGCCGATGAGGTATCATCAAGGAACAATGACGCCACGGTAAGCTATGACCTGCACATGGAAAGCAACAAAGTTAGACATCTTGCCACGTGCTAAAGGAGACTCATCAAAGGCAGCGACAATGAAGATTCTGCTGCGTAATCATCACAGACATGAACGAAAGAACGCAATCAGGGTGTTCGAGAGAATGAACGACGCACATGCAAGAAAGACGTTCCTATTTCGAGCACGAAACCGTCCAGCGCCTCTAATCTTTTCCTATTAATATGAAAGACGTTCCTTGCTGTAAACATTACCTTGATTAAGAATTCAAGATCCCTTCTTCTTCGTCAAGCTTCTGCGGTCTTTCTTCTTTTTCTTCTTTCTCCTTTCTCCTTTCTCTTCCTTCTCTTCACACTTTCTTTCAGAATCACCGGTGGAGATTGTTTCAGAAAAGATACAATAAAGCGAGATTCTTGAGGCTAGACAGAGAAGAAGTAAGCTATCCAGTCCGTGCGTTGTTGGAGATGTGCATTGATAGGAGACGACTCAGCTTACCAAGTTCCGGCGAAAGCTCCCCGTAGAGACTGTCGACTGAGCGAAACAACGTGTTGAGATTCTCACGGTTACCCATTTGCACAAAATTTTCTCCTGAAATTCCGCAGTTGGCCATGTTTGGACAGAGTATCGCAGAAAGATTGCCGATCTTCGTCGGAATCGACCCTTTGAAGTTGTTCTGGTCACCGAATATACAGCTATTGAAACCGCATCAAATTACTGATTACCGCATATGGCGAGTCACTCGAGAAACTTTCATCGGCCGTAATCGGGCGGTTTGCTCGTATAGAGGTAGTTACCGCCCAGGTGGCGATGACGAGAACCCGACAGTGGTCGCTGGCGCTCCCCCGTATGGGATTGAGCAGGGGGCAGCATACTCCAAAATATCCAAAATGAACTTGTAGGTTCATTCATCTGGACTTGCGGTGAAAATCTTGGGTCAAAGAGTGGGTCAAACAACTCACTCTTGAACGTTTGGGATGGGCAACCCTCTTCAATCAGCCTTGTTTGCACTGGTTCACGAGCAGTTTCCGGCCCGAAGTGACGGCGTGAAGTTTGGATGAAAGGGACCACGGGGATTTGCATATGAGGTTTCAGCGATGGAGGGAATGGCCGGTGCAAACGAGCCAGAAGAGCTTGCAGAAAAAGGAAAGAATAAAAGATCCAGAGAGAGGAAGAGCAAGAGAGGAGAATACACACATTGGTCAAACAAGATCGTATGTATTCCTTTTGGACTGTGGCTTGCAATCTCTTAATTATACGTGATACCATATAAGTAATCCTAACCGTCTATTGTGTCCTATCAGAGCTTGAATCCTGACCGTAGGATCAGTGTCGCACTTACTATATTCACTCCTATCTATCTTGGTCATGTCTATGTTTGGTCCTGAGCTTTGTACTATGCATAGGGCTCATTGATACATGTCCCATAAGAGAGCATATGTATATAAGTAATATGAGCTGGAGGTCCAGCCGAGGGGTACGTGGCCGAAGCAAACTAATGTCGAGTTATGTCACCGGTGATTGGTTCTCGGAGTGATGGCATGGTCGTCTGTTGTCCAATCGACTTGATCCAACGGTTAAAGACACTACTGAAGGTTGAGTTGAAGTCCTCATGTCATGAGGGGGAGGCATGGCCAGGAGGCCACAAGGAGAACTCATTTTCAGCTCTGATCGTTTCTTTTCTACAAGATCAACATCGGAGACAAAGATGATGATGAGCTTGGATTTTCAAATTGGAGAACTTGATTTTAGAAGAGTGATTTGTGAGTGCATCAATCTGAAACCTGTTCTCGAACAAAATGGTAGTCAATTTCAACATGTTTTGTGCGTGCATGAAACGCCGGATTTGCCACTAGATGGGTGGCCCCAATGTTATCACAGAATATAGTTGGAGGTCCTAATAAGGGTAGTTCACGAAGAAGTGATTGAATCCAGATTAATTTGGCGATGGTGTTAGCCATAGCCTTGTACTCGGCCTCAATATTGGATTGAGCAACCATGGACTACTTTTTGGAATGCCAGGACATGAGATTTGCACCCAAGAAAATAAGGAAGCCACTGGTGGAGCACCAATGAAAATCAAAGCCAGCGCAATTGGCATCACTAAAGGCTTGAAGCGATACAGTAGATTAAGAGTAAAACATTAAGTCATTAGTGTAAGATCTTTTAAGATACTACAACAAATGTTTAACTTTACTCTAGTCATTTTGGGAAGGTTTGTGCATTTTTTGACATGCTTTGTTAACAACAAAAGAGATGTCTAGTTTAGTGATTGTAAGATACTAAAGTGAGCCAACTACACTTGGTAGAGAGTGGGATATTCGAATGAGGATGAGGTAGATGAAGGAGAAGAAGAGTTTGGAAGATGCCAAAGAGAGCCAACAGGTTTGCAATCGTCCATTTTTGTCTTAATCTAAATATTAGAGATGTAGTTTTGCCAAGAGAGAAGGAATCCATTAGTTTGAGGAATTAATTTAAGGCCTAGAAGAAAAATGAGCATGTCCTAAATCTTTAAGTGCAAATATAGAGTTGAGGGATTTCACAAGATGAGAGACGGAGGATGACTGAGGACTGAAGACAAGTATATCATCAACATATATGAGGACAAAAATTAAAATCCGAGGGAGTAATTTGAAAGAAAATGGACATGTCAATTTAGAGTCTAAGAAACCAAGGGAGAGTAGGAAGGTGTAGAGTTTCTTAAACCATTCACGAGGAGCCCATTTGAGTCCATAAAGTGACTTGTGAAGTCGACACAAATGATTTTGATGATTGGGATGGTTGGGATGACCAAAGCCCGGAGGTTGTTCCATGTATATGATTTCATATAGATACTTATCGAGGAAAGCATTGGAGACATACAAATGGTGAATGTGCCAATGATTAAAAGCATCTAAGAGAAGATGAATTGTAGTCATTTTTATTAGAGGACTAAAGGTTTCAACATAATCATAACCCTGCTGTTGGGTGAACCCCTTGGCCACAAGACATGCTATATAATGATCCATTTTTCTATAGACATTGGGTTTTAGGTGGAATATCCATTTACAACCAATAACATGCATATGATTGGATTGAGGAATTAGATCCAAGTGTTATTTTGCAGGAGATTAGTGACCTCTTCATTCATCGCTTGGAACGTGGAGGATCGACATGAAGCTGAGTAGAAGGTTCAAAGGATGGGAAGGAAGCTACCATGGTGAGCAGAGTAGGAGATTTAGGATAAGAGGAATGAGGGTTAGAAGAATTGTGAGGGTTTAGGTTGGGAGTGTTAGGTCTAATCTTTATTAAGTGGACATAGTTATGTATTATTGTGGATTAGCTATCATTTAATTCTATTAAGTTTTTCAATTATGTTTTATGTGGGGATTAAAACGTTCATTTATGTGTGTGGAGGTTAATTGTGTGTAGAGACAATTAAATAAAGTATTAGTCATTAATGGGATGACTAATTATTGATTAGAGGCTTAAGCTCTCCTCACTCTCTATAAATAGGAGGCCATAGTCCACTTGAGTAACCCAATGCTTGTAATCCTCTAGATAGAATCTCATTTCTTCTAGAGATGAGGAGGTTATCTTGGGGATATTCAAGAAGGCTATTCTCCACTGCAGAAATCTACTATAATGAAGATTCATCTCATGAATCCAAGTATGAGTTTACTTATGTTTTATGTATCTGATTATACTGATGGCTCACGATGTATACTCAAGTTCCATCAGGGAGCACTTGGAGATGTGGTGGAAGAAGTCGAAGACGATTGAAGTGAGGTGGCGGGCATGAAGGAAGCAATAGAGGATGGGTTGGTACCAAGAATACCTAGATGTGGAGTTTGAAGAGGAGTTTATAGTGACAAATGTACATGGAAAAATATTCTCATTACAAATAACATGACAAGAGATAAACAACTTACATGTTCGGAGAGAGAGACATATGTTGCCCTAGTGCGAGCCACTAAATCCCAGAAAAATACACATATCACATCTGGAGGTGAGTTTATTGGGAGCATATTTACAAAAATTGGGATAACCAAGGCATCCAAAGGATTATAGGAAGGAATAATCAGGTGAAACTTTGAAAAGCAACTCAAATGGAGAGGGCATGTGGTTAATTTATTATAATAGAGGTTGCTTCTTCCCAGTACTTAGTAGGCATAGAGGCTTCTTGAAGAAGAGATAAGACATTTTCAATGATATGTCTGTGCTTTCTTTTAGCAACTCCATTCTGCTCAAGAGTGTGTGGACAAGAAATACGATGAAGAATGCCATGTTGCCTGAAGTAGGGATGAAGAGCCTAAAACTCACCTCCCTAGTCTAACTAAAAGGCTCTAATTTTTCATGAGAATTAGTTTTCAACAAGAGTTTTAAAATCAATAAAACAGATAACATATAAAATCAATAACACAGAAAATTCAAAATGACTTAAAATTGGAGCAGGTCCCACATATTAGAATGGATGAGATCAAGGGGGAATTGTGAATGATGTTTAGATGATTGAAAAGGAAGTTTATGACTCTTTGAAAAACAACAGGAGTCATAGAGATGATGTTAAGGTTTGTGAGTTGTGGGAAGACCAAATTTTTTTATTACATAAAGTAAAATTTGAAAATGGGGATGGCCCAAACAATTTTTCAAGGTATCAGGGGATGTTCAAATGCTTGAGTAAGTCTTTGGTGCGGTGGTGTCAAAGTGATAGAGACTATCTCTAATGGTTCTCTTGAGGAGGACCTTCCCTATGTTCTTGTCCTTAATTAACCAAAAAGAAAAATAAAATTCAATAAAATGTTGTTATCTGAAGTGAGTTTGCAAATGGACAGTAGATTCTTTTTTATGTGAGGAACATGAAGAATGTTTTTAAGAGGAATATTATGACTTGTGGTATTAATTATGGAAGAGCCAATGGAGAGCATAGGCAAACCTTGACCATTACCAACTTGAAGAAGATCTTCCCCCATTAATTATGAAAGAGGCAGTGAGAGGATGAGCAAACCTTGACCATTACCAACTTGAAGAAGTGGCTGCTCATTTGGAATTACATCATGTGTATCGATGATGTCAACATACCTAAACAAGCAATCCACTTGTTTAGGTCCATTTGTAGATGAATTGATGAAGAAGGATTGTGGTGGACCAATGTTTTGATTGCTTTTCCATTGAGATTGACCAGCTTTTTTACTGTCAATGGAATTCCACTGACAGTTGAAAGTTTTGATTGAATTGTTCCCTGCAATCAAGGGCCCTATGACCAAAACATGAGCACAATTAACACCTTGGTTCATTTTTGTATTGATTCTGCTCGGGGGAATGATTTCTTCCTTAGCCTCTATTCCATTTGATTGAATTTGGTCTTTCTTTGTTTTGAGGATTTATAACTTGGGTGATATTGGCAGATGAAGGAAATTGATCATTTTTGTGTTCATCTTGAGATATAAATGCATTTTAAAAAATCCTCAATTGAGCTAGAACGTCATCAATGGTGAGATGATCCATGTTGGCATTTATAATCAGAATAAATGGGTATGTATTGCAGTCCTAAGCCATGGATTTATGTAAGAATAAGAGTGGATTCATCAACTACATGACTTGAGGCTATCAGTTTATTTGAGATAGATCTAATAGACTAAGTATACTAGTCAACAACACAAACTCCTTTCTTGGAGTTTAGTAACCTTGATTGTAGATTCTTAATTCATGATTTGCTAGAAGAAGACAAGAGATTAATAAAGTTTCCCAAATTTCTTTTAAGTGTTCTTTACAATGAAATGCAGAAGCATAGATTCAAAGAGAGATGATGTATTGACTCCTTTAAGTTGTGAAATAAAACGACGCTAAACTTCAAATTCTTAATTCACAGTAACTTTTCCATATTCATCCTTGATCATTCTTGATGGCAGATCCTGACTATTGAGGTACTCTAGACCACATCCTTCAAGAAGAAGCAACAATTACATCTTCCATAACAAGACGTTTTCCTTTGTTAGTTTCAAGGGGATAGAGGTCCCTGTTGGAATGCTTACAAGAGGAAGCTTTGCCATCTCTAGAATCTGCGGTGTCATCTTGTTCTCAGTGGCCATCAGATCAGCATGCGGTCAAGCAATAGTGCTTTGATACCATAAATGAGCCATAAGCGCTTGTAGAAAAAGGAAAGAATCAAGATTCAGAGAGAGGAAGAGCAAGTGAGGAGAAGACACATTTTTCAAACAAGATCATATGTATTCCTTTTTTATTGTGGCTTACAATCTCTTAATTTATAGTATAATATGTCCCATATCATACGTGATACCATATAAGTAATCCTAGCCATCTATTGTGTGTTCCTATGTTAGCTTGAATCCTCACCATTGGATCAGTGTCCCAATTGAAGGCATCAAGCATTAAATGCATTTCCAAAATTTTCTAGATAGTGCATGAGCAACTTGAAATGACATTTAAGCAATATCATTTCAAGAAATTTCCATAAGCTCTCTCTCACACAAATACTCTAGTTTATTCTAGAAAATTCTACTTGTGTCTATATAAGCATAGTAAGACTCTCATTGTAATTAGAACTTCAAAGAAACAATTCTAAAGAGTCTTTTTCTTATAGACTCCCTTGTGACTATGCCTCGAGCTAGAGAAGGTCTTGGTGTCTACATTTGGTATCAGAGTGAGTTTGATCCAAGGGGAGCATCATGCTGAGAAGAGGAGAGATGTCATCAGTGTTTGGTAGAGCTTCTTTTGATAAGGAGTTTGGAGCTACCAATGCCAGTTTTAGTTGGGGGTTGGGTGATCCAATCTCCTCTAGTTTTTTTCAAGTATTATCCAAAACTAATTACCCAGTTTCAGCAATGTGGATGCAAGTGCATCTAGAGGCATATGATTTGTTGGAGGCAATCAAGTCAAACGAAGTACTAAGGAAGAAAACTCGCCGAGCGTTGATAGTAATATTTGGGGCACAATCAGAAGACATCGTGGCACAACTAGATTTTTCAACACTGCCAAAGAGACTTGGGAGTGCTTAAAGACAAGACATATGGGAGCCGTTCGTGTCGTCAAGGCTAGAGTTTAAGCCCTTCGAGGTGAGTTTAAGCAGATGTTCATGGGTGAAGAAGAATCGGTGGTCGACTTTACTGAAAGGCTTTGAAAGGTTGCCACTCAACTAAGAAGCCTCAGAGAGAAGATTGACGGTGAAGTTTTAGTTGCCAAACTCCTGAGAGCATCCCTTGAAAAGTTTGATGCTATCACTTCATCTATTGAACAATTTGGTGGCATGGATTCAATGTCACTTGAGGAGACAATTGTGTCATTAAAGATCTATGAAGAAAAACTCTAAGATCGGGAAGGTCAGAAAGAGGAGCAACTTCTTCTCTCTAAAGCCGTGGGGAAACCAAAGAAATATAAAGAAAGAAGCTCTCGTGGAAGAGGTCGTGGCCACAGATGGATAGGAGGATGAGGAAGAGGTAGAGGTGATGGCAAACAACACAAACATGAAGATGAAGAGAGGCCTCAAGACAAGTCCAAGGTACAATTTTATAATTGCGAGAAACTTGGACACTTTAATTATGAATGTCGTTAGAGGAGAAATTCAAGTTGTTGAGGTCAAGGAGAAGTCACAACCTACCCTTCTCATGGCGATTATAGATACTTTGGAAGTTAGTTTACTCCAAGGAGTCAATGAGCAAGTAATGAGCGAAGTTATGTGGTATCTAGATAATGGAGCAAGTAGTCATATGACAGGTGATCATCGCTTGTTTCAAGAGTTGAAGGAAGTCATAGAAGGAACAATGAGATTTGAGGATGGATCTACAACAAAGATTGTAGGATGATGCTATATCATGCTTCAATGTCAAGATGGAGGACAAATGAGGTTAGACAATGTCCTCTATGTTCCTAAATTAAAATCTAATATTTTAAGTTTGGTTTAATTTGATGAACACGGGTGCCGAATATTAATGGAGGGCGGCTTTCTTACCATCTATGATCAACATGGAAGACTCCTAGTGAAGGTGAAGAAAACACTAAGCAGACTTTATCTTGTAAAGCTAAATCTAATAGTGAGCTGCATGGTCGTAGATGATAGTTTAGAGTTAATTTAGATGTGACATAGAAGGTATGGACATTTAAACTTTCAACCATTAAGGAGATTATCCTCCCAAGAGATTGTTAGGGGGCTTTCTGAATTAGAGATACCTAAAAATATTTTTCGTGACTGCATTGAAACCAAGCAGCATAGAAGTCAATTTCCTTCTATAGCCTCATTTAGGGCAAGCATGACACTAGAGCTTGTCCATGGAGATATTTGTGGACCAATCTCACCAGCCACACTAGGAGGGAGTAAAGTATTTCCTATTATTGGTTGATGATTACTCTAGAGTCATGTGGGTACCAATGATAAAGAACAAGAGTAAACCATTTCAACCATTTTTTAAGTTTAAAAACCTCCTCGAAGCGGAGAAGGGGATGAAAATTGGGTGTTTGAGAATTAATCAAGGAGACCATTTCACTTCATCAATTTTTTTTGTTCTGCTCTAAACATGGAATCAAACGTCAACTTTCATCCCCATATTCTCCTCAGAAAAATAGAATTTTTTAGGGGAGGAATAGGACTATGATGAACATGGTAAGCAGCATGCTAAAAGACAAGAATGTTCCACATGAGCTATGGGAAGAAGTTGTCAATACTAGTGTATATATATTGAATCAAGCCCCAACAAGAAGCTTGGATGGAGCCACACCATATGAAGTTTGGATAGGAGTAAAGCCAAACGTAGAGCATTTTAGAGTTTTTGAATCCCTTTGTCACGTAAATATACTCGGAGAAAAATTAAAGAAGTTTTAAGATAGAAGTAAACCCATGATATTTATTGGATATGAAGTTGGGACCAAAGGATCTAATTGTTATGGTCAATAACATTCCTGATGATGGGCCAGTCGGTCATCTAATTAGAGAAGAAAGACTGCCTAGAAAGTTTGCAAACCTTGATCTCACTTACGAAGCAATAGAGTCATGTTAGTATAGACTCCGAATCATGTAATTTGACTCAAGAAGAGCAAAGTTCATATAATGAAGCATCCAAAGAGAGTGTTTGGAGACAAGCCATGGAAGAAGAGCTAGACTCATGTTTTGAGAAGAATGAAACATTAGAGAGGGTGACTCCTCTACCAGGATGCAAGCCTATTGATCTTAAGTGGGTCTATAAAATAAAGAGAAATACTTGTGATTAAATAATGATGTACAAAGCTAGATTTGTGGCCAAAGGTTATGTTAAAAAATCTGACATTGATTATGAAAGAGGTTTTTTCTCTAGTGGTGAGAATGGAGACTATTTGATTACTTCTAGCCCTTGTAGCACAAGAAGGATGGCAAGTCCATCACATGGATGTTAAATCAGTCTTCCTAAATGGTGAGCTGGATGAGGAAGTCTATGTGAAACAACCAAATGGGTATGTCAAGAAATGGAGAGAGCTTCTCGTGATGAGACTAAAGAAGGCACTCTATGGACTAAAACAATCACCAAAGGTATGGTACACTAAGTTAGACAAGTGTTTGAGATCTCTTGATTTCATGAGAATTTCTCAAGGGCATGTGGTCTACTTCAAAAGATCAGGCACCTCATGCTTGATAATTGGTGTATATGTGACGAAGCGTTTTTGTGTGGTCGTTAAAACACGCAAACGTCGATCAAAAAAAATTTTAAGTAAAGTGTAAGTATCAGGTCGATCCACAGAGAGCAAGGTTGACTTTTATTACATAGTTGACTTGGTCAAACTTAGGTTTCAAAGAGGTTTCAAAGACGTTTTAAAGAAGTAGAAATGAGAATCTATGAATATAAATGATATAAATATACTAAATAGGGAATTTTTAGATTTAAGATCTCGGATTTGATAGAGAAAAGTCAAAAGTTAAACTCAAACATTGACTTTGACCAATAGTCAAAGTTCTGTAAAATCAGAGATCCAAAAGATTTCAGAAGATTACGAAAAGTATATATTCAGAATCTATAGCAAAAATAGACTTTATTCATATAAAATTTGTGGTTTTTCAATAAGAAATGGATTTACTATGAATTATTGAAAATCAAATATCAGAAAATTCCCGAACTGAACACTTCAGAAAAAATCTTCAAATTGAATGGCCAATGATATCCAAATCTTGCAATTTATATATAAACAGAAAGCTAAGAACCAGAGGATTTTAAAGAGACCAAAATTATCAAATTCTGATTTATATTTTGAAAGTAATTGACCCCAAAAGTCAACGCTCAAATTCGGATTAAAAATGAACAGTGCTCGGTCAAACATTAAATTGAGGGGTCAAATGATCTCAGAATTCGTCAAATTTACTGTCCACGGAAAGATGATGAAATAAGGAATCCAATGAAACCAAAATCAGCTGATTCAGAATTATAATAAGAGAGATATCCTTTTTTTCAAAATTAGAAAAAAATTTTGGACTAAAATAAGGCAAAATTGAAGAACACTATGAACTAAAACTCAAAATTAAAGATATAAAACTAATCAAAACTCAAATTACCATGAGATAATCAATCGAATCTCATTACTAACCCGGTTTTTCGCAAAGATGGGGCTTCAATTCACTCGGATTGAAGTGGGTTTTTCTTGATATCTTCCTCGCAGATGTTCGGCATTCAAGGGGAAAATTCGATAAAATCTTATGGAAATTCGTGATCAATCCCGCTCCAATTTGATCAAAATTGAGTCTAAACGCGGGGGGATCATGAAGAACTCAAGATTTTGCTCCAAATTTTCTTAATTGCTTCACGAATCAATCAAGAGTTAAGAAGAAAACAAGAGAGTACATCGGTTTTTAAAGAGGATTTTGCCCGAAAATCTCGAGACATTTGATCCGATGGAGAGGAGGATTTGATGGCCACGATCGCATGATGATCGTGGCCTTTGATTGCATAGGGATCAGACCACGATCACGCGGTGATCGGACCACGATTGCGTTGTGATCGGGTTATGATCTCCTCATGACCTTTTCCGCCGTCCGATGAAGATCGCACGGCCACTTCACGATCGCGCGTCTAATGAAGATCTCACGGCCACTCCACGCGGCACTACTTAAGCCATCCAATCTATCATTTTGATTCGCCTGTCCGATGAAGATCGGACGCTCCCATTGCATCCACGTGTCGACAAGTGAGCCCTCGATCGCCGTCACTTAAACGTTATTTCACGCACGTGCTCGGATTGTGATCGCATGAACTCGGGTCCATGCGATCAACGCCCCTGCATGTATCGCGATTGCATCCAATGCTTTCGGTATCGCCACGTGTCATGCAGGTGTTAAACTCCGCAGGAACTTAGTCCCACACAGAGGAAAAAGAAGAGAAAGGTGAGTATAAATAGTGGGGCGATTTAACGCTATTGCCTTACCGCCCCAATACTTTTACTAGGGCCCACTAACCCGTGAGCCCTTCACACGCCAGCCCCCCCTCACGCCACATGGCGCCACTCACGGGCTTTCCGCGTGGACTCGCGTGGCCTCCTGCCACGTGTCCGTGACACCTGCGCTTCGTGGGCCTCGCAAGCTCTGCCACGTGGCCTTGCGTGCCGCATCGCATCCGTGCGGGTCCTACGCGCCACGTCAGCCTCATGCGCCACGTCAGCTCCGCGGTCCTGCGGTAAATAAACCCCCTTTTCGTGATTTTAATTAAGAAATAACATTTAAAAAATCATAAAAATCAAATTAAAAATCAGATAAAAATCCGAAAAATGTCATAACTTCATAAAATCATAACTTAAGAAATACAACTCCTTTTTAATCCAAATTTTCTCCATTGTATCACAAATTTCTTCCTTTTTAATATCATCCCTTCTAAAATATCATTTCAAAGAAGAATGTAAGATGAACTTATAATTAACTTAAATCATTTCTTAAGAAATCTTCTTAATATCATCATCACACTTTCATCTTGAAATTTATCTTTCAAAAACATGCACTAAAGTCAAAGTAATTGAAGAAAAGAGATTAGCTTCAATTAATTTCAACTTTGAAAAAGATTAATCATCAATTAGGCATAAAATTAACCCTAAATTATGCATAAATGTAGACTTTAGTGAAATGGCATACCAATGGAGAAAATTCCTAAAAACTATAATAACATGCATCATATTCACATAAAATAAGCATGAATATAAGTTAAATAGTGTAAGAATCTAAGGTATAAATGCATGTTATCAATATGTCGATCACTTAATCATGCAGGGACAGAGAATCATCATATTGAAAACTTCAATGCTCAAATGAGGAACAAGTTTGAGATGAGTGATCTGATGGATATTATGTGGCCTGTAAGCCAATCACACTTCCATGTATCTTGTTTATGTTCATTGAAAGGAAATTTATTCATTTTCATTCTTGTGTGATGTTTGCAATGAAGTCCATGAGCATGTGCAATGACTAAGTGAATTATGATGAGATCATAATATAGTGATCACTAGTCTTTAAACATATGTTCTAAATATTCCTATTCGTGGGATACTTGAGAAGGACATCGAATTATCCGGAAAGAATAGCACTATCTAATCTAACTCATATGATGAGTATGGCTGATCCTATAGCCATCGGTGTGGAGACACTAAGGATAGATAGTGTGTGCTCTTTGGAGAAAGAGTTCACTGAATTGATCCGTATGAATCCCTGAATGGTATTATACCTAACTGTCAATCAGGTTGATTCATGTCATGGTTGTGTATGTGGTCCTTTGACTTGAGACACCAAAGACATCTTGTGGATGGATGATAGTGTTTTGATTATGACTTACGAATCCCTAGCCATGGGATATCTAAAACGTCATATATTGGATATAACATAAAGTCCACGAAGATTATTGTGTGATCAAGATGGGATCATCCACCCTCTATATTTGAGGAGATTGACTCAAGGAATGAGATGCGATGAAATCCTTGGCCAAGGTAGTAGAAATATCGGAGGAGTTCTCGATGATTTCTACATGCATCAGTACTAACTTGAGTGACCAGTTAGGGCTTAACAGTTGACCATACCCTAAGTCATTCATGAGTCTAATGTGGATGAAGGATTATACATACATGGTAATCGATGACGGGAAATTTTCATAAGTGAGTTCTTATATACTCCAAATCTCCTAGTGTACGTGGTGTAGCTTGGCACCCAACTGGCTGGTAGCTCAACATATCGATTGGGTTAAATCGATCCTTGATTAATTAATCTATATGTGGATATGGATAATTAATTAAGGTTGACCAATCAGGTGTTATTTGATCTATAGAGTTATTAACTAGTAAGATATATGGACCTAGAGGGTCACACACATAAGGTCTATGGATGTTGGTGGATATAGACATAATTATCAAGGTTTTTATGAAAAAACCTCATACCAAATGTCTATAAATAGGGGGAGGACGACCACAACTGAAGGTGCTCATGCAAGCCTTATATGAATTCTCTCCTTCATTCTCTTTTTCTCTTCGTGAAGAGCTTTGAAGAAGAGATCCAACCATACGGAGATCACATGGATACCGCTAGAAGCTAGACACTTGAATAGCTTCAAGAACTCCTTCAAGGAAACTTGTAAGTAAGTTTTCTCATACATATTAGATGATAGGATCATCTGTTCTTGGTGCCTCAATATTTTGAATATCTGATTCAATGAATTCTGTTGTATTTGATGTTTTGATAAAAAATTTCATAAAGTTATCGATCTCAAAACCCAACATGATCTTGGTCTACTCACCTCATATCTTGGAATTAAAGTGACACAAGAAAGTGGAAAAATCAAACTAAGTCAAACGAATTATGCATTAAGGATCTTAGAATAAAGTGGTATGTTAGAATGCAATCCAGCATATACCCTACTAGAGAGCCAATGCTAGTTCGAAAAAGAGTCAGCTCTATACTAGTGTACATATCGAAGATTAATGGGAAGTCTCAGGTACAAAGTGGTAAGCTTAATGGGAAGCCTCAAGTACTTAATCCATAAAAGATTGGATCTCTTGTTTTCTGTTGGGTATCTTAGTAGATATATGGAAAATCTGACGACCAAACATATGGCTGCAGTAAAGAGGATTTTTTAGGTATATAAAGGGCACATTAGACCTTAGTTTAGTCTATGAGAAAAAAGAAGCAGGCATAAAGCTAGTTGGGTATAGTGATAGTGATTTTTTGGAGATCCAAATGATCAGAAGAGCACAATGGGAATAGATTTCTCCTTAGGAAACAACTTGATATGTTGGGCCTCTTAAAAATAAAAGATTGTGGCCTTATCATCATGTAAAGTCGAGTATGTTGCCGCCACTATTACAGCTTGTCAAGGAATATGGTTAGCAAAATTGATTGGGGAATTGATGAACGAGGAGATGATATCTATGACTCTAATGGTTGATAATAAATCAGCCATTGCACTGTCCAAGAATCCTATGTTTCATAATAGGTCCAAGCACATCGAAACCAAATTTCATAAGGACTTTCTTGGAAGAAAAGAAGATGGAGGTGGACTTCATAAGTAGACTTGTTTACAAAGGTATTGGGAAAACTAAAGTTTAATGTGTTGGAACTTGAATATGCATCGTGATTCATCAGAATAATCAGATTCATAGACCGGAATTCAACACGTACCTAGATTCACCAGATTAATCTTCATTCGAAGTAGATTACTGAAGTGGAGAGTAGCCTTCTTGAATATCCCATGATGTAACCTCTTGATCTCTAGAGGAAATGGGGTTCTCTCTTGAGGGTTATGAGCATCAGGTTATCCAAGTGGACTATGGCCTCCTATTTATAGAGATAGAGGAAAGCTTAAGCCTCTAATCAGTCATTCGTCAGCCCATTAATAACTTATGACTGAGTTACTGCCTCTACACATAATTAACCTCTACACACATATATGAATGTCGTAATCTCCAGATTAAACATAATTGAATCACTTAATGGGATTAAAATGATGGTTAATCCATAGTAATACATAACGATGTCAACTTAATAGAGATTTGATCTAACATAAAGAGCTCCTCTAAATATTGGGCATACATAAAGTCCATAAAAGCATCATGCTTGGGAGGGAGACTGAAGATATCAAGCATTAAATGCCTTTCCAAAATTTTCTGGATAGTGCATGAGCATCTTGAAATGACATTTACGTAATGTCATTTTCGGAAATTTCCAAAAGCTCTCTCTCACACAAACACTCTCGTTTATTCTAGAAAATTCTACTTGTGTCTATATAAGCATAATCTAACTCTCATTGTCATTAGAACTTCAAGTAAATAGGTCTAAATATCCTTTTGCTTAGAGACTCCCTTGGGACTAAGCCTCAAGCTAGAGAAGGTTAAGTTCTTAACCTTGCCAGTGTCTTGGTTCCGACACCAATTACTATATTTTCTCCTATCTATTTTGCTCATGTTTATGTTTGCTCATGATCTCTGTGATATGTAGAGGGTTCATTGATATATGTCCCATAAGATAGTATATAGATAAGGAATATGAGCTGGAGGTCTTGCACAGGGGTATGTGCCTGAAGCGGACTAATGCTGAGTTATGTCGAGTTATGCTGAGTTATGTCGTTGTCATTTATCGTCTAATCAACTTGATCTGATGGTTAAAGCCACTGCTAGAGATTGAGCCATCATGCCACGAGGCAGAGCCACGGTCGGGAGGCCATGAGATGAACTCATTTGCGGCTTTGATTGTTTCTTTATACAATATTAGCTTGTTTTACATTGCAATCTGACGAGACAAAATCGTATGGTCGTTGAATGCACACGACTTAGTGTCAAAATAAAGTCCTAATATTACCAATTTAAGATTAATCAAAGTAATTAATTAGTATAATGGTAATTAAGGGTCGAATCCACGGAGAATTAGGGAAATTTGAGAGATACCTTCAAAATTTGATCAAATCGGACGATGAATCGAGGTTAGAAATTGGGCGTTTTGATATTTTAAGAAAGATAACTCAAAATTGAATCCACGGAATCAAAAATCAAGTGATTTGGTGGAGAATTCGAAGAGAAATCGAAGATTGAAGATGTGAGAAAAATTCGTTTCGAAAAACGATTTAAAACCGAAATTAAATCTAAATTAAACTAAATCTATGATTCTAAAACTAAAATTAATGCTAAATGATGAAAGATAATGATGAAATCACCCAACCTAACCCAAATTAACCTTCGAAATGATCCAATTAATCGCCGGATTCAAGGCTATTCATTCCGAAATTCCAAAGATGAAGTTTGAAGTTCAAGATGTGATTGCATCCAATTCTCTCAATCAAAGTTTGAATTCCAGCATTCAATTGAAGCGAAAATGGGTTACGAACACAGGGAAACAAACGGCACGCGATTTGGAGTTTTCTACAAGGAGAATTTGAAGATTGAACGCGAACGTGTTCTTCGTCGCGAAGAACACGTTTTATAAAAGACGAAATTAAATTTGAGCCGTCGGATGGAGCAGTTGATCGCGATCAACGGTCGCGATCGTGCGTCTTTAGATGAATCGGTGTCTTCGCACGATAACCGTCCGATCTTTGATGAACGATCGAGATACCCCGATGAAGAGATGCTTTAACTTGATCATCCGTTGGATTTTGATCCAACGGTAGTGATGTCTCAAGAAGCCCATCGATCGCATGCGATCTGAACCGTCCGAACTTGTGATCGACGGTTGCGATCAATTCACTTAAAAGGAATTTAAGCCACGTGTTGAAATCTTGATCGCGTGGACCTCGTGTCCACGCGATCGAGGCCACTCGATCATCGCGCTGGAGATCTGATGCTCCACAGCTTGCCACGTGTCCTGCATTTATTAAAGAGGTGGTTTTTAGTCCCACATGGAATAAATAATGAGGATTTTGCAGTATAAAATATATGACGGTTAGGCTAGTTTAATTATACCGTCCCCTTATACACCGGGGACCCCTAATAACTAAAGAAAATGCACATAGATGCCACGTCAGCGGCACGCGTCACCTACGCCACGCAGGCGGTCCGCCCGTCCACGTGGCACCGCCACGTGTACACGCGCAGGTAGATACCCCGTTTTTATGCATTTTAAAAAATAATTTAAAGCTTTAAAAATCGAAATAAAATTCAAATAAATTCAGAAAAATTCCAGAAAAATTCTTTAAAATTGTAAAATTCATAACTTTCAAAATACAACTCCAAATTAAGTCAAATTTGTTTTGTTGAATTCAGAATTGAATAATCTATCATTATAAAAAGTCAAATTATTAAAATAGTAAGAGAATTAATTTATATTAATTTAATACATTTATGTATTATATAAAATAAATTCATATAAATACATAAATGTAAATAAAAGTGTTTTCTCTTTTATTTTCAACTTTAAAACAAGATTATGATCATACATATAATTAGGATTAAAGATTAAAATGTTTAATTATGCATAATAATCCATAATTAGTGTATTTTTAGATCATAACATGAATTTACACAAAATGATAGAAATATGCTTAAAAGATGATAACATGCATACATTTATAATGATTAATGCATTAATTTGCATTAATAACTATGTAATTACATGCATAAATAGCATGTTATCACAATCCGTCATTTATTTCATTATCAGTTCGTCCTGGTAGATGTAGGAAAACAAAAGCATACATTTTTAAATCTTGAAGATTAAGGACGCAAAAACATATTTAATTTTTGAAATCTTGGAGCATTTGCCTTCTGATCAATTGATAGCATTGAAAACCTAGCAAATATTAAGTAAAAAATAAAGAAAAATAAATATTTTCTAGACTCACAAAACACAGGGAGAGAGGAAGAGGGAGCAAAAAATGAAGGCGGTGATAAACATTGACAAATAAAGTGAGAGATAGAGAGAGCAGAAAATTTCAAAATGAAGACTTACTGAAGGAGATCCAAGAATAATTCGATACTCCTCTATTGTAACCTTTGTGCAATGCATAAATTGGATAGAAGAGGAAGGAAGAGAAGGTGGAGAGGCAATTAAATCTGAATGTGAAGGAGAGAGAGAGAGAGAGAGAGAGAGAGAGGAGTTCAAATAAAGACTTTGATATCTTGGGAGTGTGGTGAGGGGGCATGAGGGACGAAGGGACAAGTGAGGTTCGACTGTAGTGTAAGAGAGACTGTAGGGAGATAAAAGAAGGGTAACAATGACAAAAAAGGGTGACGAAGATTAAGAAGGTAAGCGAGCAGGTAACGATGATAAAGAAGGCGGCAATAGTTAAAACTCAAAAAAAGAGATGGAAACTGGGTAGGACTTGAAGGATTAAAAAAGCTCACAACATCATCAAGAAATAGCTTACAAGAAACTCAAGATCATACAAATATAAGCTGAAATATGAGAGAGAAAGAGAGAGATAGAGAGAAAGAGAGAGAGAGAGAGAGAGAGAGAGAGAGAAGAAGAAGAAGAAGAAGAAGACTCTCCATTGGATGTGTGCATCGAACGGCCATTGGAAAGCTGGTTACGAGTTTTCAAAATATGAGAGGAGAAAGAATCGCTCCAGTTTATAATTTTTTTATTTTTTCTTGATATCACCTCCTCGCAAACGTCGTCATCAAGCTCATGTCAGTAGTATCAAAGCATCATTTAGACGATATATTCACGGAATCCCTTCCACCTGCATCATTCATGATCTTTCTTTTATATATATTTTTCAATATGAAACCTGAAGAACATTTTAAACATTCATGACTTCCCTCTTTTATGTACATGCAAAAGACGTGAAGATTGATACACTCCAACAAAGGAGCATGTGGAGGAAGTCGTATTTGTCAGGTGTTTTTCATCAGTTTTTTTTTGTGATGTTGATAGCCGTTAATCTCCCTTTCTTTTAAAATTACTATATTTTCCTGTACAGAGTCATCTCGAGTTATATCCTGGAAGAGGAATCTCCCAGCTGGAACATGACGATATTAGGCAGACCCTCTCAGGGGTCTCCTTTCAGGTGATTTTCCTTCCTTATACAACCTATTCAGCCAGGCAAGAGCTGGCAGAATATATTAAAAGAGAAAGAGTCAATGGCATCAGACAGGAGTATTCGTCGGCACGAAAGTCAACTAAATCAGTACCATGTTGAGGGGTCGTTACGAACACTCAACCATCCATACTTCGGGGTCGGGGTGGTGGAATGAGGGAAGATGAATGGCATTTTTAGGAGATAGGAATACGAGACAGACGGTGAAGAGGTTTTAGAGAGGAATGTTGCGTACAGGTTTGAATATATGTGATAAAGGAATAGAGACGAATACTGCGAAGTGAGAAAAGAAAAACCAGAATGGTACTGATGAAAGAAAGGAACGAATGCTGAGAAGAGAAGCAGATAGGGACGGAGAGAAGAAGGAATTGAATGGGAGAGAACAGAAAACAGAATCAACAGAGAATTATAGAGAAGGAATTGCGAATGATAACTGGAAGTGAGTGATTGGAGAGTTTCTTGGCTTTCCAAAAGGATATCTCCCTAAACTTACAAAAAAGGAGAGAGAAATAAGAGAGGGAGATTAGAAGAAGAAGAGGAAAAACAAAGAAGGAGAAGATGAGAAGAAACATCCTCTGGAATTATTTCAAGAAATATATGTATTCGCCGTCCATTGCGAAGAGGTTAGAAAATCGTAATGAACTAAAAATAGAACAGAAGAGTAGATAAGTGAAACATCCTCTCTCTTTCTCTTTCTCTTCGCATGCGTTTTGGTGGGGGGAGGGGCCAGGCGGACGCGGACAGGATTACGTTTTTGACAGTCTGAAGTAAAAGATAAGACGAGAGGAATGACGGTAGCTGGGGAATACGATGATATCGGCGGAGAGGAGTGAGAACGGACAGCAAAGACGCGCATTTTATTATTCTCATTTTCTGGCGGATAGTGCCCGACTTACATAAAATGTAGGGTTATAAACGAATAACGAGAAGTTGTTTCCATCTCAAGCAGAAAATTGAATAACAAGATGAACTAAGGCAAACGATTGAGCTAGTGCTCGCCACTTCAACGTTGCGCCACGTTGGATGCCGACGATTGCCCACCAACCGCCACTCCTCACAAGCTTTATGTATTTTACTACTGTTCATTTTAATTTTATCAATTAGGTTACTGCTCATGCTATATCGGAGTGAAAGACACCAGAGCCACCAGAGCTACTAAGCTTCTCCGGGAAAGACACCAGAGCCAATAGATGGAGAAGGGCAAAGAGAGGAGCCGGCGCCACTTCGTACGGCTCCTCTTCATCTTCTCCCTCGCCTCCTGCAGCGTCCTCGTTCCCCGCCTCATCACCACGGAACCCTATTTTGCCTTCCCAGTCGGTGAGAATTCTGCTGATCTTCCTCGTAGATTCCTCGAAAACTCCTTCCAAGATTCTTCTGAGCCAAAGAGCACCCTCTTCTCGCCTGTAAAAGAGTCGTCTTTGAGTTGCAAGCGCGGCGACTTTAACTCCGACGTTTGCGTGATTCGCGGCGATATCCTCGCCAACCCTTCCTTCTCCTCCATCTTTCTCTTCTCCGGCGGCGATAATAGCAAATTATCCCCCATCGTGGAGAAAATCCGCCCCTACACCAGGAAATGGGAAACTGGGGTGATGACCAAAATCGACGAGCTCAATATCGTCGTCCTAAACAGCTCTGGAGGCAGCGAGCACCGCTGCGACGTCGTCCACGACGTTCCTGCTGTCGTCTTCTCCACCGGTGGATACATCGGCAACGTCTACCATGACTTCAGAGACTGCATTATCCCCCTCTACCTCACGTCGTATCGCTTCAACCGGCGAGTGGTCTTTCTCGTCGTGAATTATCGTGATTGGTGGAAGTCCAAGTACCGAGAAATACTATCCCGTTTGTCCATGTATCCTCCTATCGACTTTTTCCGCGATAATCGCAGCCACTGTTTTACGGAGGTCACCGTCGGCCTTCACGTCCACGGCGAGCTCGCCGTTGACCCTTCCCGTACGACGCCTCCCAACCAGACAATTCACGACTTCCAGAGACTGCTCGAAGACTCTTATCACCACGAAATCACGAAAAAGTCAGCACCTCTGCAGTGGAAAGCACCTGCGCTGGTGATAATCTCCAGAACAGGTTCCAGAGCGTTGGAGAACGAGAACGAACTAGTGAAGCTCTCCAAGAAGGTAGGGTTCAACGTTCAAGTGCTGAGGCCGAATTCGAGAATGCCGCTGGCGGATATTTTCAAGATTCTGAGATCGAGCGATGCTATGATGGGCGTGGTGGGATGCGCGTTGACCCATCTGTTGTTCATGAGACCAGGGGCGGTCTTCATACAGGTGCTGCCTCTGGGAACAGAATGGGCCGCTGAAGCAAACTACGGCGTCCCGGCAAAGGAAATCGGGCTCCAGTACATACCCTACAGAATTAAACCTAGTGAAAGCTCGCTGTCCAGGGTATACGATAAGGACGATATCGTGCTCAAGGACCCAGAGGCTATCGCGAGCAAGGGCTGGGACGTGACGAAGAAAGTCTTCCTCGATAAGCAGACGGTGAGGATTGACCTTGGCAGGTTCGTGGAGAGCCTGAATACGTCGTACAAGTACCTCGTCAGAAGAAGGAAGATGTACGGTAGTTACTTGTAGAAGACGAAGAATCGAGACTTCCATGGATGGCAAGGATGATTATATTTATTCATTTTAGAGGAAACAAATGAACGAGTATTAATATGCAGTACTTGTCTGCAAGGGAGATGAATAGTAAGATGTCTTCAAAATTCAGAATCATATGGTGGGTCTGACGAACCAGAAGCTGCTTTTCCTTTCGAACTGCGGATTTCGAGTCTTTCAACTGTTCATTTGACTTCTACTCCTTAGCAGTCAGTAGCCACTTTGCTGGGTCTTCTGCCTTAGTGAGATCAGGGACTATCAGCTATCGGAGAGTGTTTTAAACTCATACATATATAGATAGATAGATAGATAGATAGATAGATAGATAGATAGATAGATAGATAGATAGATAGATAGATAGATAGATAGATAGATAGATAGATAGATAGATAGATAGATAGATAGATAGATAGATAGATAGATAGATAGATAGATAGATAGATAGATAGATAGATAGATAGATAGATAGATGGATATATAGGTAAATATATATAGAGAGAGAGAGAGGGATTGCATGGGTTATACTACGGGTGCAATGATTTGCAACCCAAGATAAGGGGGGGGCCCGTCGAGAGTGTGCGACGAAATAGAACAGCATGGCGAATACGTATAGAACAGCCTGTCCAGAAGATGTGGATGCCAGCTGCTCCAGCTAATATGCTCTGGCGCTTGATACCGAATGAAGGAAGAACACGCCACCGGCGTCAACGTCAGGGGAAGATGGCTACGGGAGAGAGGTAAGAAAAGTTTTTCGTTCCAACCAATGTCTGCGCTGGGTGACGTGAATTGTAACATGCCTTTGACAGGTATCTCTTTCAGCGGATTAGGCGTGAGGGATACCATTAGTCTCAATATCCTGTTCCGGAAAGGAAATTCGCTTCTTCTTGAGTCTCGCTAATGAATAGATTTGTAGTCGTTTCTCTTGTTTTCCGTTTATCATCACACCACCTTAGATCTCGCGTCAGTCGTGAAACTCAAAGTGAAAGGGGAAAGGGCTCAAGAGAGAAGTCCTCAATAATAGACCAGATGACGTAGCAGGAAAAAACGCCAAGAAAGTAAAAAAAAAAAGCTAGGTAACCGATCGTCTAGACTCTAATAAAATAAAAGCACAACCCCCCCCCCCTCTCTCTCTCTCTCTCTCTCTCTCTCTCATGAAGATTGAAACTGTTTTATTCCGAACTCTCAGATGGTCTTCACTGCTGTGCAGTTTAAACTTTGAGCGAAGATATCAGTACTTAGGGCCTTTGATTTTATGTGCGTAGATGGTGTTTTGAGTTTTCTTGTTTCACTGTTTGACGAGGAGGATAAAGGCCCAGAAAAGAGGAGTTTTGAAGGGTCATTTAATGGGCTTAACTTATCGGAACTTCTTCTTGGCGATAAAGAACAGTCCATCAATCGGCTTCAAGTTTACAAAGTAAACAGCCGTTAAATCGAGAGTTTCAAGAACGTTCCTATTGCAGCCGCAAGGTATATCAATTGGCAAGTAGCTGGTGGGCTACTCTACCCTTCGAAGGAACTTTACTGTGTCTTTTCTGCCCTTTCCCGCTTGTCGCGTCAAAGGAACTTTGGTAGAAGCTCAATTTAGCTTTCAGTTTGATGGTTCATCTTTTTCTCCTTGCCCATTTTTGCATCATTTAGATTGATTTCATGTTGAATCTTCTTTTCTTTAATCAATCATATTCTTTTTGAGAGTTGAGAGAGACAAACATGAGGTACTAGAGCCACATTGGGGCTTTGCACGTAGAGAAGGTTTATGTAATTGTCTTATATCATTCAAGATTGGCCACAAAGTTTTACTCATGGAAATCGGATCATAAAATGAGTTTGGCTTTTGACATATGAAGATGAAAGAAATTTAAATCAAGAGAAGACTTTTTAATGTAGAAGCTATCGATGGCAATGAATAATTATTTTTATATACTGTACAAAGACACCTTAGAGATCATCAATTCCCCGATCAACATAGAATATCGAGAAATGATCCCAAATTTTCACATGGAAGTTATTTCAAAAGCTGAGCAAGAATGATATTTTTCTTCATTTTTACTCATAGTTTAAGTTATAAATTAGAGAAAAAGTTATATGAGTTAAATAGGAGCTTTGAGGGAGAAGAAAATGATCATTCAAAGAGGAGTCTTAACCCATCACAGTTTTTTATTGAAGGAGAAAACTAAGCCAAAGTGGAAAGCTATGACAAGAGAATGAAAAGATTCACAGAGTATTATGAGGGCTACACGAGAAGGCCATAAATAGGCTTACACAAAAGAGAGAAGGTTGACATAGCTATGGATAGGGCCCTAATTTTCACTTTTATTTTAAGGCAAAAATCTCCTCGAGTAGAATTTGAACCCATGACTAGTCAATTAACGTTTGATTGCTCCTGATGTAGCACAGAATCGCTACAAGTCAGGATCTTGTCCGGGGCTTGGGCCTCAGTGGGCTTCCGGACACTTCTGGATTTCTAAACAATGGGCAGGGGCCCATTTTTCTTCTTATTTCTTTTAGGGCTATATTGGGCT
The DNA here is from genome assembly GCA_024174645.1 of Lemna minuta. NCBI lineage: Eukaryota > Viridiplantae > Streptophyta > Magnoliopsida > Alismatales > Araceae > Lemna > Lemna minuta. The sequence continues at coordinate 7,950,704 of CM044104.1, read as the reverse complement.
TCACGCAGGGCCCGTTAAAGCTTCTGTAAAGGCTTCAACAGGTTCACGGATCCACCTTTGAGCGTATCGGGTCCAAGCTTAACCATTAACGGAAGGTCCGTTAATGAGAAAGTACTCTTCTCATTCGCGGATCTTCGTGCGGGTCTGATGGAAACCAATAAGGGCAATCCGATAGGGATTATATACCCTTTTTGATCGTCTTCTTCTTCCCGAACAGGTGCGATTTTTGCTTCTTCCAGAGAAAATGGCGGCGATGGATGTCTGGCGATAGTGAGAGTTCTAGGCGCGGAAAATAGCGAGAAAGAATCGCTTGGAGGAAGAAAACCTCTGGAGACAGATCGACGACAATTTTGGGTGGAGATCGAGGGTTTCGGCGAAGGTGTTGTGGCGGCGATTTGCTTGGAATGGCGTCGGATTTTGGGCGCTTGAAGAGCAAGATCAAGGCTTCATTTTCTGTGAAGATACTTGCTGGATTGAATGATATATAAGCCCAGATTTCCGATTTTCCTCTTCTTACATTTCGGTGAAAGTAAGCCCAGTTTCTGATGCTCGATTTTTTTCTTTTTATTCCTTCTCTTGATCTGCAGGTGTCGGCGATGGAGATCCGACGGATTTGCAGGGTCGGGACTGGAGTATTCGATCCGTTGTTTGAAGACGGCGGCGATGATTTTTCGTCAGCGTAGGGAGGTGACGGATCGTTAGGGCTGCTTGGGTCAATGGTGTTGACTGAATGCAGAATTGTTTCGAGTGGACGAAAGGGTTGACGGCGCCATGCGAGGAGAATGCCGCGGAATAACCCGGGAGGGGGAAGAGAAGAACGAAGAAGAACAAAGAAGAATGAGGAGGATACCATTGACCGATGTCAACTACCTTTCCAAAAATTCCATTTCAAAATAACTTGCTTCAAATGTATTACATCCTTTCAATTTATAAGGAACAATAGGAAGTTATGAAACTGTCCTAAATATGAAAAGGTGTCATCGACTGGATGCTTTTGGGATAACCTCCCAACCCACCAATAACTCCTCTTTGAAAAGGTGTGATGATGTGGCACCTCTGGGTTGATAACACGTGGTGAGGATGTGCCACTTTGCTGACGAGGCTTGAGCGTTGACTTTTCCTTGAGTGTTGACTTCAGATGTACTTCAAGAAAATAATAAGACAAAGGGAATTTTATTTCCCATCAATTCACCTTGTCTTGAAATGTTGACTTCAAGGTTCCATCTTTGACCACTGAAAGGTTGACTTTGAAATTCTGGTTTGACCATCGAAGCTTTGACTTTTGATCAAGGGTTGACTTTGACCGAAAGGGGTCAAATTTGCTCCTTCATCAGCTCCTCTACAAAGCTACTAAGGAATACAAACTACAGTTTGGGCCCTATCTATAGCTATGTTTTAATTTAGTGAAATGAAAGTACTTAACTTTTTTACTTATCCTTCACCCCCACTCTCCCTACAGTCAAACCTAACTCATCCCCCCTTCATTGCTCCTAAGCCTTCCTTACAACTGTAAACTCAGAACCTCTAATATTATATTTTATTAACATAAACATATCTTGCGACCTCGATTTCTTTTCTGACCATTAATATTTTGACTAATTATTTGACTTCAAGCTAGAGTATGGATAAGTACATTCTAAAATTAGAACATAAATAAGAGAATGAGAAAGAAAGGGTCAAGTCATGAGGAGAGAATATGTGAGAAAGACCTTGGAGAGGATATAAAAAATAGATTTTTAGAGATAGGAAGTGAGATAAATAAATGAAGAATGATATAAATATAGATAAGAAAAGTTAGCTACAGAAATAAAACTGAGAAAGAGACAGAAAGAGCAAGTAAGAGGAAAATAAGGAGCTTGAGGAAACACAAAGTAATCTCAAATAGAGACAAGAGAGAATACGAAAAGAAAGCGAGAAAGAGGAAATATAAAAATTTCCTAAGACGATCCTATATAAATATCATATCCAATGAGGTTTCCTGTAAGACCAAGTGGCATTCATCATCCTAAGCTGATGCAATTAACCCTTCTTTTTCATTCATTATTTAAGTGTATACTACCTCTTTTGACATAAAAAATAAGTGAAGATGAGTTTGCTTGAAAAAAGGGTAGAGATTTGTCATCCTAATAATACATAAGAAATTCTTCCTCATCACACAATTGGGAAAGGACAATCTCAAAAACTGGTAATCAATTTGGGTTGAATTCTAGTGGAGAAGGGCATGTACTTGAGACTCAGATTAGAAAGCAATTTTAAAATTATAGTCCACTAATTGACTTGTTGTTGGGCAACAAAAAGAGTGCTTGTCTTTGAGAAAATGTTGAGAATGTAACCCTCAATGACTATGTTCCCTTTTTCTAGGTATGTATTTTGGTTTTATTTGTTGAAGCACGATTCAATTGATGTCAAAAGAGTTAAGGTCAAGGACCTCTCAAGCTTCTTTTGCCATTTTGGCTCCCATGAAAATTTAAAATGGATTTAGATATGGAGGCAAGATGGATTGATATTTTCAATCATTATAGGTATTCATGTTCAGAGTAGGAATGATATGAGCTTTCTATAAGTTACTTTTGTAAATTTGATAGAGAGAAGAATATTCATTGGAAATATTCAAAGATCATTGATGTAGGGATCAAAGAAGCATTCTTTATTGGTGATGACTATAGTGCTTGTTTGGCTAAGATTTTTCATCAAGACCCTCCTTATGGAATGATCCACACTCTAGTGTAAATAAAAATTTACAAATAGACACAATGAAGATCAAGAGTAATTCTGACAAGTGAAAGAGAATGCATGCATATTTCACATTGACTAAAAAATTGTTAAGTAGATATATTAATTTTGTGGTGGCTTAATGACTAGTTCATTCAAATTTCACCGACTTTGTAGTGTTTATGGATGGTTAAAACCAATTTATTGAGAAATTGATTGACAAGAAGTTCCTTGATTGATTGCCCACTAATTCCTAGAAAACTTAAAATGAACTTAATAGAGACTGACAAAGGATTGATAGACGAAGTTGACATAATTGATAAAACTTATTTCTTTGCTTCCTTTGTCGATGCCAACTAGCATCTTCTCTCTCTTGCTTTCTCTTTCTCCTAAAGTCCCTCTACAAGTTCTCTCTATATTTCTTGGATTTTGATAATGGTAGAGGCCATATCTCTTCCTCAAGCGATCCTACTATAGTTTAGCACGACCTCTACACAAAAAGGAGATATCTAAGAGAAATTATATATCCCATAACTACTAGTAACAAGCACAACTGCTACTCTCTCTCTCCCCCCTCCCCCACCCTCCCCCCCAAAAACAATTATAGTTACTCACCATTGTAGCAAACCCTTGATGCATATTAAGTGGCCTCCAAGCCAATCATACTTTCATGTATCTCATTTATATTCATTAAAATGAAATTAGTTCATTATCATTCTTGAGTGATGTTTATAATCAAGTCCATGAGCATAAATAATTTCCAAGTGAATTATGATGAGATGATAATATAATGATCACTAATGTTTAAAGATATATCCTAAACATATGATCTTTAATCTTTAAACGTGTAGAAAGAATAGTACTATTTGATCAAACTCATTTGATAATTATAGCTGATTTTTTACCTTCAATATAGAGACACCAATGATAGATAGTGGGTGGTCTTCAGAGGAAGATTTTACTGAATTGATCCATATGAATCTCTTAATAGTATCATACCTAAGTTTCAATGAGGTTGATTCATGTCACAATAAATATTAGTCACAGGATCTCTAAAACATCATATATTACATATGACAATAAGTCTTTGAAGTTGATTGTGTGATTAAGATGGGACACTCTACCCTCAATATTTGAAGAGATTGACTCAAGGAATGAGATGTGATAAAATCCTTGGCTAATGTAGTAGAAATATCATAAAATGACTTTGTGATTATTTCTTCTACACATCAATTCTAACTTAAGTAACCGATTAGGGTTTTACAGTTAATAATATCTTAAGTCATTTATGAGTCTCACCTAGATGAAAGATTATATATATAATATAACCAATGACGGCAAGGTTCCACACGAGAGTTCTCATACACTCTATATTCTCCTAGAGTACGTGTAATAGCTTGGTACCCAACAGGTTGACAACTCAACCCATTGATTGGATTAAATCAATCCTTAATTAATTTATATATAAGTTGATATAGATAATCAATAAATTTGACCAATAAGGTATTATTGGGCCTATAGAGTTATTAACTAGTGAGATATATAGACCTAGAGGGTCACACATAGAAGGTTTATGGATATTGGTAGTTAGAGATATAGGTATGCTGATTTTTGTGAAAATTTCACAGAATATCTATAAATAAGGAGAGAATGACCACAACTCAAGGTGCCCATGCAAGCCTTGTATAAAATCTCTATTTTCTACTCTTTTGCTCTTATATGAACAACATTGAAGGAAAGATCTAACTATTTGACGATCGTGTGGATACTTCTAAAAGCTAGAAACTTAAAGAGTTTCAAGAACTCTTTCAAGTGAACATTGTAAATATGTTTTCTCACACATACTCGATGGTAGGATCATCAATTCTTGGTCCCTAGATGTTTTGAAATTTTTGATTCAATGTATTCCCTTGCGTATGATGTTTTGATGGAAATTTTGGGGGGCTTATCAATCTCAGATCCCTAAATATTGTTGAATACATCAAAATTTTGATAGATGTATTCAACAACCCCCTCTCTATCCTCGCTCTCTATCATGCGCTCTCCTTGTTGGAAGCCTCTATTCACTTGATTTCAACCAAGATCAATCAACTTTATGGATCAATTTTAATTCAAAAAATATGGTATGGAGTTTTTGATCTTGACTTGTCATGATCACCCTCCCTAGAAATGTTCATTAGGTTAGCTTGACTAGAGTAGACACTTGATTTAACGTACAGTTTGTATGAATTAGGCCATTGTAATATGCTCTTCTCTCTTGAATCAATTACATGCTTACAAAGAAACTCAAGTCCACCTAGAGGTCATTATTTTTGGTCATATATGCTAGAATTATCTCATCATATGATGCACACACTTTTGCCTATATGCTTTTTCCCATGACATAATAATAAGTATGGACCTTAATTTCAACCTTCATGACTATAGATGATTTTTACCCTACCCACCCTACCTCCTTCCAGACTCCCTTTGATCTACTCCATTCATCTAAAGATTTATCTAATATAGATGGGGGTACATCATTTTAATGTTTTCAAATATACATATATATCTCTCTCTGTTTCTTATTTTTTTATTATTTACTATTTTTCCCCAAAGGTTTCGCTGCCCATAGAAAAACTCAAGTTGTTTTACTTCCTCTCTTTTACAAAACTCTCATACACATGGATTTTCATTTTCACATAAATTTGATTTGGCCAAACTCATCATTGACTTTAATTTTTCTCCAAACCTATTTTCTACAAGTATTAAATGCTTTTACTTAAATTATGCTCATCATTCTGTTAGAACTTCTACGAACTGCTTTTTCCCAATGTCATAAAATCATTTACAACACTTCTTACCCCTACACTCCTAAAAAAATTGCATCTTTTAGTAGAAATTCCATCAAGTCCTCAAGACCACTCTAAGCCATCTCTCCCACGAAATGTACCGAGATAATTTTTAGGTAAGGTGGCTGCCCTCAATTTAATTCATCAACTAGCTCCTTCTCCTCCTTTAAATAATGACATGCATTTTGCACATGCAAATATATGGCTCTTTAGTTTTTTAAAGTGTAATTCATATCATTATTATGCATATTATAAATTTTGTATGAATTTTTGTATTCATCACATCATCATGCTCATAAGCTCATTTTGCAATAATTTACGGTTCATTTAATAATTAGAGGGATATTTTAAGGTTCACATCATTTGATATTGTGTTTGACCTTTTTCAAGGTCAATGAGTGTGAGTTAATCACACTTTTTTAGAGCTTCATATTTTTGGGCCTTGGGTGAAGAACTAGACGGACAAAAATAAAAAGAAGATGAAGCAAGTTATCACATTTTATCTCATTAAATTATGACATCTAGGTGAAGGAAAAAAGACATGAGGAGGAGAAAAATGTCAAAAATGTCATCTTAAAATGAGTTTATGTGAAAAGATATGAACATTTGAATTCTAGGATTTTTTTATCTTATTTATTTATTATGTCAAGGCTCAAAACAAAAATAGTGTTTTTTTTGTGTTGACATAGCAATGGGCACCATGGTGAGATAAGACGGTGTCATGTGATGCTTGGGCGACATGATCAATAGGAGTATTCGTGTCCTACAAGTGCCACGAAGCATAACACACTCAATGATTAGTATTAATCAGCTTGCTTTATAAGAGCCCATTAATTTTATGTTTTAGCCATGTTGAACTGAACAATTTCTTTTCACAAGGACATGTGCCAACATTAGAACATTGCAATTGATGGAGCCAATTAGACATATCCAATTATGTGGACTCCATCCAATTTGTCATTTTCTGTACAAGGAAATAAAGTGTGCCACATGGTGCAATCATGGAGCTCTAATGGTGGTCCAAGTGATCAACAACTCAAATCTACCCTGCTTTTTCTCTTATTCGTGTTCAATGACCATAGGACATGTGGCATGATCATGAAGATTGTGACTTTGATGAAGAGTAATGAGATAGCTAGTGTTGATTCTCCTCTTCTATAGACTGGCGAGACAAATCCACACAATCATTGAATACATGTAGAGACGTGTCAAAAAAAGTTCCAAACTCACCCATTTAACGTTATAATCACGAATTAAAGAGTATAGTGTTGAATAAGGGTCGAATCTACAGAGAATTAAGGTATTTCCAAAATGTTCTTAAAATTTGATCAAATCCAGCAATGAATTGAGGTGAGAAATTAAGGAATTCAGTAGATTTAGAACGAGAACTTAAAGATGAATCTATGGAATCAAAAATCACTCTATTGGGATCAAGATTCGTGGAGAAATCAAGAAGCAAAAATTAGGTAGAAAATCGATCGCAAGGAGAGAGGAAAATTGAATTAAATCTAAAATTAACCTAATCTACTATTTAAAATTGAAAGATAATGATACAAGATGAAAGGCTAGGAGGAAAACACATAATTTAACCCAAATTCGTGCTCAAATTGATCCAATTGATCGTTGTATCAAGAGCTTTTCATGCTACAATTTTGAAGACAAAATTCGGCATTTAAGCAGTGAGTTCTCCCTATTCTGTCAACGAAATCTTGATTTCCAGCACTCCTTGGACGCAGAAATGAGTCTAGAAGAGGAAGAAATAAAGATATTCAAGGATTGAGATGTCTAAATAATTTGATAGCTCAAAACATCCAATAATACATTTCTCGTCAAAGAGAGAGAATTTATAATGTTATGAAATTGAGCGTGACCCTTATAGACTAATTTTTGGAAAAGCATGTCATTTACATGTTGAAATTGAGCATAAAGCCTATAGCTGGTAAAAATCGTCTCCTTCAACATAGTGAGCTTGATGAATTAAGGAATGAATCATACATTAGCTCCCGGATTTACAAAGAAAAAAATGAAAAACTACCATGACAAGCATATTAGGAGAAAGAACTTTGTTAAGGACTAAAAAGTATGGTTATATAATTCACGTTTGAAATTATTTCTTGGAAATTTAAAATCAAGATGGGATGGACCTTATACTGTGATTCATGCTATGGATAATGGAGCAGTGAAGATCCTAGATCCTAAGAATGGAATTACCTTCATGGTGAATGGGAAGCGACTAAAGCATTACTTGGATCATGAAGGTATCCCATCTCAGGAAACAATTATATCAAAGGATCACTAATATTTTGAAGTCTAGCTAAGGACTCTAAACTAAGCGCTTCTTGGGAGGCAACCCAAGCTAACCAATGCCATATTTTGTTTTCCTTTCGTTGTTTTTGTTTTCAATGGTGTATCAGAAAAGCTCCACAGACAAGCATGAAGGTAAAACCAGCAAGGAGGTATTGTCATGCGGGTGAAGAAAAAAAAGGGGACAGTAGACAAGAAGACCCAAACTTGGAGCTTCCCTTCACGCCCTTCAAATATCATGTGACATCCTTCCATGCTTCTATATTCACATGCCACTGAGGACAATGCCATACAAGAAGGGGGGATAGGTGTAGTTTAGAAAATTGAAAATTTTGAGGTGCATGAATTGAAGTAGACTAACACCACAAACCTATCTAAGTAGATTACTATCTCAGCCATCCTCTCCTATACTCCACTTCAGTGTAGAAGCTCAAGATATTCCTCTGTGGGGAAATGGCAGTGACTATATGTGTCTTCCTAAGATTAGATTCAATGAGTCCATTAACCTCAAATGTATGTGTCCATTTGTAGGGAGGCCTAAGATTGCCAAGGTCCTTAGGTACAAATACCATCACCTCCCCAAGAATCTTAGAGGTATATTATTCTTTTAAGTTCTTGGTTTGCAGCTGAAAAAGTATGGAGCTCCTTAAAAAAAGGAAGGAGCAAGGATAAAAGAGCGGGGTAGAAAATTTATGAAATTTCAAAGTCAAAGTCCCAACAGCAATAAAAAAGTATCAAGTTTAAAGCCCCAATTTTAAAGCTTTAAAGTCCAAAGAAATACTTCAAGGGAAGTTGTGTAACTACATGTATTGTAATCAAGCCTCAAGGCATCTTTATTAAACTCATTTTCTGCCTACCCCAATCCTTATAGCGATGACCAAGGCTTTGAGTACCTTTTGGACAGAAAAAGGAGGACGAGGGGGATGAGAATTCAAAGGGCTTAGGGGATCTCAGCTTTAAACCCTTCAAAGGACACATGGCTAATGAATGAAACTCTACACCATATCGTAGAAATTATTTAGTGCTTTGGAAGAACATAAATCAATGCCTTCCTCCCACACACTTGAAGTGTATGTTGTTGGACCAAATGATGGCAGAGATATCTTTACTACCTAGTTAGGCTTAATTTTTTCTTTATCTAAACATTGCTAGGGACTAGCAATTCTTAAGTTGGGGGTGTGATAAACGTATAAAAAGTATTTATAAACACCTAAGAATTGCTTTTATTTAGCTCAATTAACTCGTGAACATATCATCATATCTACTATTTCATGAGTTAATAATTTTATGACATCAGTACATCAAAAAGAACTTTTATACATAATTTTTTTGTCTCCTTGATTTCAGGAACCTACAAGCAAGAGAAGGGAAGCAAGATCATCTAAAATAGGTGTGTAGAAGACTAATGGGTTGTCCAAGGCATTTCCATAGGAGCCCAGTCAAAGAAGAATCGGCGTCTCTCTCCTCGCATGGGTTTAAAATGAAAGGGATAGAGAAAAGGAGGGAGCTTCATCTTTGGCTTCTTCCTCGGGCATTCTCTCTCTTAGGTTTTTATGTTTTGTTTTAAGAGTGTTGCTCGTTGGCATCATTTTCCAGTGGAAGAATGTAGTAAAAAAGAGGAAGTGATGGTAATGGTGTTCTGCTCTTCACCGTTTGAGCATCTCTCATTCCCCACTCTCGTCTCTACCTCCCCTCATCTCTAACTCTATTTCATTTCTTTTTCTCGTTTTGCGATCTCTACCTCATGATTTCTCCATCTTCCTCTTTGTCGATTCCCTTTTCATTTTCTTGAGAATTCTCCCCCTTCTCCTTCTCGAGCATTCTCTCTCTCTCTCCCTTGCATGCTTCCGCAATATATCGATCGCTCTCTCTCTCTCTCTCGCATGCGTTCATCCTATTTCATGTTCCTGGTCTCTCTCCCTATCTTGCTCGCGCCTTGCATTCTCTCTTCTGCCTCACTTTCTCTTCCTCTCTCTCTCATACGATCTCGCTCGCTCTCTCACCCTCATTCGCGACCACTCTCTCTCTCTCTCTCTCTAAATGCTGCTCTAATTCATTTTTGTTGAATCTCTTTTCCTCACTCTCTTTCAATATTCCGTTCCCTCTAAACCACCATTCGTTGTCTATCTCTATCACTTCCTTATGCCCTTCTCCATCTCCCTTTTTCGGAATTACATGAATGCTATTTTGAGTTTCTCCCTGCATCTGTAGCCTTCTCGCGCTCCCTTTATTTCCTACTTCCCCTTCTGGTCTTAGCTATTCGAATTTTGTGTCCACTCTCCCTAAGTCTCTCTCTCATCCTCGCTCTCGCCTTCTCTCTCTGTTCCACCTCCTCATTCGCTCGTGATGGAACGAATCAATGCGGTCGTTAATTGCACACCGATTCGCGTCAAATTAAAGCCAAACTTATCAATTTAATGATTAAATCACGAATTGAAGGGTATAATGGTAAATAAGGGTCGAATCCACGGAGAAATAAGGGATTTTCGATATATCTTTTGGAATTTGATCAAATCGGACAATGAATTGAGGTGAGAAATTAGGTAAAATTATATATTTGGAAAGAGAACTCAAAGACGAATCCATGGAATAAAAAATCACTCGATTTGGATCAAGATTCACGGAGAAATCGATGAGCGAATTATGGAGAAATTTCCGAATGCGAATTAAGAGAAATCTGAAATTAAAAGACTAAATTAACTAAATTAATGATCTTAACTTATAAATTAAAGATACATAACAAAAGATTAGGAGGAAAACACATAATCTAACCCGAGATAGCGATCGAAATGATCCAATTAATCTCTAGATTCAAGGCTTTTCATTCCGCGACTTCGAAAATGATCTTCGGTGTTCAAGAGGCAAATTCTCCCTAATCGATCAATGAAATTTCACTTTCAACCACTCCGTGGACGAGTAAATGAGTCTAGAAGTGATTGAAAGCAAGAGATTCAAGAATGGTAGTGTATATATAGCTCAATTGATCGAAATCATCCAAGAATACATGAAAATGTTGAAGAACGTCTCAATTTATAGCCAATTTGGCGTAACAGTCCGATGAAATGCTTCATCTTTGATCAAAGGCTCTGATTAAACGCATTAATACGAATCGTTACGGTTAAGTCATTGTCGTTGGATCAGAGATGAACCACCGAGATAAAGCCACGTCGCGCGCTTTAGAAATAACGCTTTAACATCATTCGTCTGATCTTGATCAAATGCTTCGGATGCGTTTTCGTCGGTTTAATCTCAGCTGTTATAACTATCTTGATGAACGACTGAGATTATATCGTATTTAAAATGATTCGTCGACGAATCGTGATGCGTCACGTATCCCCTCACTTAAGTGAAGATCGACGGTCTTGATTCCTCGTGTGATCGGACGCTCCTTACGCTGTCACGTCACCGCCTGCTTTAACTGTTTGATCGAGACACAATCGGACGCTCTAGATCGCGCCATGTCACCTGTGCGCTATTAATAAATTGAAAATTTGATTTTAAATTAGAAATTTTGATTTTTAATTCTGAAAAATCCTAAAAAATTCATTAGAAATTCAGAAAAATTTAGAAAAATTATGGAAAATCCCTAAAAATTAGAAAATTCACGACTCCAAATTAATCCAAATTTCTTTCATTGGATCATAAATTCAATTATCTATTATTATGAAAAGTCAAAATATTTAAATAACAAGAGAATAAATTATTATTTCAAAAATACACTCATTTCTTCTTGAAAAACAAAACTTAGAAAAATAAATGTGTATATAAACATTTTCTCTTATTATCTAATTATAATCTCAAATTTAGATGGAAATAATCTATTATAAAATATATTCTTGATTATGCATAATTATCCCTAATTTAGTGCATTTTGAGATTATAACTTAAAATTGCATGAAATGATAGAAATGCACTCAAAGTATGATAACATGCATATAAATAGAATGTTTTATGCCTTAATTTGCATTAATAGTCATGTTTTTGCGTGTTAAGATTGCATGTTATCGGCTCGCTTATGCGCTTTTGCTATTTCTTCGGAATCCTCTCCTTCTAATTTGGGTTCTATGGTTTCATCCTCGCTCGATTTTCATCTTTGCGCCCACGCCCCCCTCTTCTGTTCCACTACCTATATCATCCCTCTCTCTACTCTCGCTCCCGTTCTCTCTTTTACTCCCTCTCTTCATGTGCATCTCTCTCCATCTTCTATTCCGAAGTCCTCTCGAGATATTTCCCTTCTTTTCTCTTTTCTATCTGGATTTCTCTCTCTCTTCTCTACACTCCTCAACTGCTCTCATCTTGTCTCTCTCTCTCTATTCTTTCTACCTCCCTCAATCTCTCTCTCTCTCTCTCTCTCTCTCTCTCTCTCTCTACTCTCTACCCTCCTCGATCTCTCTCTATGTTCTCTCTCTCCAATTTCTTTCTCGGTTGATTAATCTCTCGCTATTTACTCTCTTTCCTCACACATGCTCTCGCATCAGTCCCCTATCTATTCATCTATTTTCTCACTCTTTCTCTCTATTTATTTTCCCTAAAAAGGTTCCCTATATTGCTCTTTGTTCCCTCCATTTCTCCCTCTGATTTCACCACCTTTCTCCCTTGATCTCCCAACCTCTCAACTCATTCTCTCTTGCTTTCTTTTTTTCTCCATGATCTAGATTTCCTTAATTATTCCTTCCATTAATTTTTGTACTGTGAGTTTAGGATTCTTGCATTTATAGGTTTACTTAAATCATCCATTTAAATCTCTTCCTCTCAGGGTCAACTTAGAGAGTTGACCACCAATCCTTCATCATTAATCTCATCTCTATTCTTATTATCGATACTATCGTGCCCTAGAATCCCTCTAGATCAACCTAGAAAGCTATACATCCTTATTACCCCGGTTGCTTCATAGTTTCCTAGCCTATAAATAGAAAAAAAAATTGGGCTTAAACACACGACGACTTTGAGTTCAACACAAGTCTTATGAGAATCCTCTCATTTCTTCTCTTTCTTTCCTGGTGAAGAGCTTTGAAGAGGAGATCCAACCATTCAGAGACTAGGTGGATTCTGCTAGAGGCTAGATACTTGAATTACTTTAAGAACTCCTTCAAAGGGACCATGTAAGTATGTTTTCATATATATGCTAGATGATAAGATCATCTATTCATGATGCCTTAATGTTTTGAATATCTGATTCAATGTATTCTATTGAATTTTATGTTTTGATCAAATTTTTGAAATTTTATCGACCTTAGAACCTAATAGTTCTTCATCTTCTTTGACTAATCTATTACTCTCTTAATCAAATGATCTCGTGTGTCTTCCACGACTATCACATTCTTGTCTTGACAAGTGACTCCATGATAACATGCTAATTAGACATGATAAGACATGATTATTTATTCATATTAAGGCATAAAAGATTCCATTCCTATGCATGTTATCATACTTATGAGTGGTTATCTATCATTCTATGAAAAAGTCATTATAATATCAAAATACATTAATTTAGGGTTAATTATGATTAATTGAAGACAAATAATTTTATAACCCATATTTACTTGAGATTATAATTAGTTTTTAATGTTAAATAATGAGAGAAATCATTTTATATACACTCATATTATTTTCTAAGTTTTAAAATCTTAAAGAAATGAGTGTATTTTTTAAATAGAAATTCAATCTCTTATTTTTTTTATCAAATTTAACTTTTTATAATCATAGATAATTTAATTTCTAATCAAATGAAACAAATTTGGATTAATTTGGAGCTATATTTTGAAAGTTATGAATTTTCTATTTTTTAGGGATTTTTTAAGATTTTTTCTAAATTTTTCTGAATTTTTAATGAAATTTTCAGGATTCCTCCAAATTAAAAATCAATTTTTCTAATTAAAAATTTATTTTCCGGATTTTTATAAGTGCGCAGTTGACATGGCATAATCTGGAGTGTCTGATCGCATCGCGATCAACAATCAAGGCGGGAGGTGACGTGACAGCATGTGGAGAGCCCAATCTCGCGGAGAATCATGACCGTTGATCATCACTTAAGGCGAGGGGTACGTGGTGCATCATGATTCATCAAAAAATAATTTTTAAAATGATTTAATCACAGCCGTTGATCAAAGGAGTTATAACAGCTGAGATTAAAACCGACGTAAAACGCATCTGAGCATCCGATCAAGATCGAACGCAAGGCGTTTGATGCGTTATTTATAACGCATGTGACGTGGCATCATCTCGGCCGTCCATCTGCGATCCAATGGCCATGACTTAATCATAACGATTCGCATCCTATGCATTTCTTTAGAGCCGTTGATCGAAGATTAAATACCAATCGGACCGTTACGCCCAATTTACCCTATAAATTGAGATGCTCTTCGACATTGAAAAGTATTCTAGGACAATTCAAATTAATCAAACTATTTAGTCACCAAATCTCTTTAATCTCTTGCTTCTTATCACTTGTAGACTCATTTCCGCATCCACGGAGTGCTTGAGAGTGAGATTTCGTGAAGAGATGAGGAAGAAATTGACGCTTGAACATCAACGATCGCGTTTTCTGAATTTTGATGAAAAGCTTTGATCTGGCAACTAAATTGGATCAATTCGAGTGCAATCTTGGGTTAGGGATCGTGTTTCATCCTAATCTATCTTTGTATAGCCTTAGATTTCATTTTGGAATGTTAATTTGAGTATATTTCAATTTTAATTTCGGTTTTTCGTAATTTTATATTTAGGAAATTTCACTCATGTCCATTCGATGATTTCTCCGCGAAATCAGATCCAAATTCAGTGATTTTTTATTCTGTGGATTTGTCACCGAGTCCTCTTTCCAAAAATATTAAATTTATTAATTTCTATCCACATTTCATCGTCCGATTTGATCAAATTCAAAGAGATCTTTAGAAATTACCTTAATTCCCTGTGGATTCAACCCGTTTTCACCACTATACCCCTCAATTCATGTGTATTTCCTAAAGTTAGTGAGTTTGGTATTTATTTTGACTCTTGACCGTGTGTTTTCAACAACCTCATAGTCTCAATTCTTCACTCCATCATCTCTCTTTTTCTCTCTCTATCCTTACATCAAACTCTCCATCTCGTGGCTATAAGCATGACCTAGTCCTCTTGCAAGCCATGCTAGGCCTATGACACCCCATGACATTGACATGGCCCATGCTAGAGAAGACATTGTCCAAGGCCTCGATTGAGAGCCCTACTTAGAATACTAGGTCCCCTCAATTGCTATAGTTTTATGTTACATCACTAAGGCACTCTATGGCCTCAAAAATTGATTGCTTATGGTTTGGTTGCTTCACAATCTCAATAAAGCCCCTTATTATCGATAGAGTGGAGGAAATCCCTAAATTCTTGGTATAAGTAGATGACATCATTAACATTGAGAGCCACATTGTTGAGGCCTAATTTCTTCCTCACCAATTGGCACTGGTCCTCGAGATCAAGCACATGGGCTTATTGTTGTATTTCTTGGACCTTGAAGTTCACTTTATAACCATCAGTATCTTTGAAAACTAGTGAAAGTATCCATTTGACTGTCTTTAGGAACTTAAAAATTTGACTTTGCAAACCATTGGATACTCTCATTGAAGCGAACATGTTTGGTGGTTATTGCAAAGGCATAATCTATTGGCCAATATCCCAACTAAAATTTAGTTAGCAAACTCATCACCAACATTCAACCCCAACATAACCTACACAATCAAAGTTTTGATTCATATAATGTATATGCATCAAGCACCTCACCTCCACATCTCTACGTGTTATCTCAAAGGTATGGTGGGCCATTGGATTCTATTTTGGTGGGTTGCTCAAGCCCACCTAGAAGTCAACATGGATGCATATTAGGTTGGCTCACAAGTTGATTGTTGTTCCACTATTGATTATTGCACCTTACTTGGTGATAATTTGACAATAGAGTATAAAAAAAAAAAAAGTTAGTGGCTGCTTGATTGAGAACAAAAGGCAATTTTCATGCTTTGACCCAAGGATTATGCAAATCCATCAAGATCTGGTAACTCTAGAATTATATTTGACCTCCAAGTCATCACCCAATTCAATTATTCTGAGACACCAAACCTATCATCAGCGTCATCCATGATTCATTCTGGAACATGAAGCACGTAGAAGTGGATAGCCTCTTCATCAAGGAGAACCTCGAGACAGGAGATTTCTGCACCCTACACATTTTGTTAGGTCAACTATGGCCAGACATCTTCCCCTTGTGTGGTCCAACAATCTCTGTGACAAGCTAGGCATGGATGACATCTCTCTCTCTCTCTCGTCTGTTATTTATTGTTATGTATAAATAACAAGGGCTTCAGAGCCCGTAGTAAGGCCTCAATTATTGTACTCCATCTCTTCTCCTCCATCAATCCGGGGTTAGGTTTTCCACCATCTACATCCATATGAACTCTAGTCTCTTCGGACTACAGATTTTTCTTCATTCCCCAGCTGGCGAGGAAAATGACGTTGTCCCCACAAACTCTACCGTCCACTATAGACATCTGATCCAAAAAAAACTGTAAATTGTTGCAGCTCCAATGATATGGCTGATTTCTCCCTTCATCTTCAACATTTGACCATTGTTATGCCCCTTCCACTTTTTCCTCACACACAAAAAGTCAGTCCTCATCATGATTGAAGCTCTTGACTCTTCCTGCATACCTTGAAAGAATAATTGAAGCCAGGCTCTTATCGGGCATCTCTCCCGGGCTGGGAAGTCCCAATTTTTAAGAAACCCTGTCCCCCTGCGCTCCCTACCAGAAGAGTTACTGCTGAGTCGTCATCTGTGGATCCAACCCGTTTCAAAGAAAGCCCTGCGATGTATTCTGAACGAGGTATTATCTAGGAGAAGCCTATCGTGTATAAATTTTGAAAGAACAAAAAAGAAATCTTGGGTGAAATTGTTGGATCCTAGATCATGTTCCCCGATTTTTCTGTCCCGTTTTGGGATTAACTCCCTCGCCAATTTCACCGTTAATTGACCTTTTTCTGCGTTCCGCCATTAACATCGACCAATAGAACGTGAATCTCGTTTGATTTTGATAGCAAAATAACTCTTGAGGCGTTTCAACTTCAGTCCTGGATGAGTTGTGACGAAATCATCACCTCTGGCAATGGGTCCCTCTACTAATCATTCATCGTGGTCCAGCTGATATTAAAAGGAACATGGTCTTGATAGAAAAACATTTTTTACATTCTTCCCTCTGATTGGTCTTCTTGTTTCGGCCATGAGTCATGCCAGCTTGATTCTTAGCGTGCATAATCGTCGACTTCTTCGTGGTCTCTGGATTCCGGTCCTCGATGAATGAGTCTCCGCATAATCGTTGAGTTACTCTGGATCTGAAAAAAAATACGCCTTCTCTAACAGCAGCATGTGACGCCGTTACTCTGGGCTTAACTTTTAGTCCGAAGACTTTTCTAACATCCTACAATGCTACGGAGTAGAGATCACTGGAATCATGTCTCTGAGCGGCGGGCCGTCCAGTTCTGGTTCCAGCGCAAGCTCGAATCATTCTCCTCCATCTTACTCCCGACGATGCTCTGGTAAGCGCGAGTCAATCGAGGGAGGACCGAATTCAGATCTAACCGAATCGTTTTGCTCTTCTTCTCTTTCAAGGTTCCGTTCTTCGAACAATTGTCCTCGTAGGTTACGTATTCGAGCCCAATCTTCTTTGCCAGGTCATTGAACTTATCTGCGTGGCAAAGCACCTGGATGAAGACGCCCCCATGCTTCGTGAATAGCAAATGGGCCAGAGTAAATCTCCCCGAAACGTCCAGCACGGCGTCGGTTGAATTTAGAACTCTGTAAATCTCAGCTAGCTCTGTTCTGCTTTCGCTCTTCAGAAGCCGTACCTTGAAGCCTATCTCCCGGCAAAGCTCAACCAGCTCATTCTCATTATCTATCGTATTTGGCCCAATAATAATCGCCAGCTTCGGCTCCGTCAGAGAAGAAAGTTCTTCCTTCATCTCCAAACGTTCGAGATAGTGAACGTGGGGGCGGTAGGCGTTGTCGAGGAGACGCCGGAAGCCATGAATAGTCTGGTTAGCGAGCTCGCTGGGGTCTCTCAAACCGACGGTCAAATCTGGGAAACAGCGGGTGCGATTATCGCCGGAGAAGTCAACGGGGGGATATGCAGATAGCCGCGAGAGAATTTCCTGGTGCTTAGCTCGCCAGGAAGTCCGGTAGTTGTGAACGAGAAAAACCACTCGTCGGTTGAAGCGATGAGAGGTGATGTACAGTGGGATGAAACAGTCTCTGAGTCCGCCGGCGGAGAAGACGACGGCGGGGACGCGGTGTGTGACGTGGCACTTGTGCCGGCTATCGCTGGCTCGATTGAGGACGACGACCTGTAGCTTTAGCTTGAGGTCTTTTATTATGTTCACATTTTGGGCGTTGCTTCCTTTGAAAAAGAGGATGGAAGAGGAGGACGGGCTGGTGCGGATGTCGCCGCGGAGGACGCAGATGGAGGAGCCGTTTCGATCGCAGCAGATTGAGTTTTTGGGCAGTGAGGAGCAGCGGGGAGATGCCTCGTTTGAAGAGTTTTTCTCGGCTAAGTTTCCTGAGAAGACTAAAGCGCCGCCTTGTCAGGAAGATGAAAGAGAAGGAAAAGCGGAAGATCGTTGCGCTCTTACAAAAAGTTTCTGGGAAGTCGGGCTTGGGCTCGACAGTGATGAAGCGAGGAACGAGGAAGCCGCAGGAGGCGAGGAAGAAGATGAAGAGGAGACGGACAACGTGGCGATTCCCTCTCCCTCTGCTCTTCTTCATCTGCTTGGTCTCCTGAAGCCGCCGCCTTTTCGCCGCTCCCCTGATTCCGTTCTTAAGGCGCGCCGACGATTAATCGGTCGAATTGAAGAAAACGGAAGGATAAACGTCTGACTTTTTCCAATTTCATCTTTGGGATTGAAAGAAGCCGTTACGGGGAAGGATACGGGTGTCCCGCAATCCTTGACCGCCCAATGCTTATGAAAGGAAACGGTGGGTAGACGATGGTGGTTGTCATCGCAACGTAGCGTGAAAGTGGCAACGACCAGCTCAACAACTCGTGCATTATTTTTTTTAACAACCGTTGGCTCTTTCCCATTTTTTTTTTATTTAAATTTCAGGGTCTCCGTTTAATTTTTATTTAAGTTCCCCCCCCCTATTTTTTAATTTTAAATTTGTTCTCCTGTTTTTATTTAAATTGAAGGGATTCCTTCGTTTTTCTTCCCTATATTTTTACCTTTAAATTAAAAGGGTCTCCGATCTGGGTCTTCAAAACCTGGAAATAGAGACGAAATTGGGACATTCTTTTGACGCCATGAAAATATACGGCGGAGCTTGAGCCTTTCCTGCTTCGTGAACTATAACGGGGCAATTTCAGAGCTCGTCCCTCCAACTCCCAAATACTTATTGAAGTGTAGAAAAAATCTGAGAGAAATTCTGACGCAATCGAAAAACTTTGAACTGAAATGACAGCTCTTCCAATAACCTAGCGTGCTACAGTGTGAGATCTTTCCGGAAGAAGAAAGCTAGCATGCCATTCAAAGATAACCAAACCGACATTCAGTTTACAATACTAAATCGACCCTGATGGTGCAAAATTTTTCATAAATTCAATGAATAGGTTTGTTTAGGTTAGGTTTAGGTTAAGATTTAGGCATCACCAAACCATAATGGGCCTTTCCATAGTCCATTGGGCTATGCAAAGGTTGCTTCAAAAAAATGAATATGTACAAGAGTAACATGTGCTTCCTTTCACTATTCAGCCATGTGTGACTATATTGATTGGTCTATATGACTAAAATTAAACAAATAAATTATGGCTACAAATAGGACTTTAATAGATGATTTACACTTTTGAAACATGCATACTTACATGTGTGACAAGCCAAAAGTATGGGATCATTGAAAATACACGATCACCTAACAAATACAAGTCCAAACTCAATTAATTTGATTATCAATTAATTATAATTAGTTAATAAGGGTTCAATCCACGAACAATTAGAGTTAATTTTTGGAATAATTTAGAATTCAATTATATTGAACAACAAAATGAGATGAAAATTTTGGGGAAATTATAGATTTAGAAAGCCGAAAGATAGGTCTTTTCGAGGAATAAAAATTGATATAAAGTAGATTTAAGGCAAATGATAAATCAAAAAGAGAATCTATAGAGAGAAAATCACAACCAATTAGAGAGAAAGTGACAAAAATAATGAGTTCTCTTTAGCTGTCATTCTAAATTAAAATCTCATGATAAGTGAAACTAAGACTCAACTAACCACAAATCATCAAGAAAATGACATGATTAATCTTAGGACCAAGGCTTTTTCAAATTGACATCTTCTTGGAAAAATTTAAAGTTCAATTAGCAAATTTTCATAGTTCTCTTAACAAAAACTTGATTTCAAATGCCCAATAGATGTTGAAATGAGAGTAAAACCATTCTAGATAAAGAGGTATAAGAAACATCATTCCAATGGCAAAATGTAATTGAGAATTTTCATAAATGCTTATTCCATTGAAGATATAGTTTAAAGAGGAGGGGATTTGGGCCTAGCCATCTGATAACCTTTTCACATGCAATGGATGGCAATAATTAAAGACATGAGAAACAAGTCAATGTCTTTAAGCTTTGTCCAAGCTTTGTCTTTAAGTCAATATGAATTTTATTTGGTTTAGGGAAGTTCTTGAAATTTTCTTTTGATTTCTATGAATTTTTCGAAGCATTAAAATGCAAAAATAGTTGAGACCCATGATAGAAGCTTAGATGGAAGCACGTAGGTGTCACATATGGAGTGCCTAAGTGGCGCATTTGAGACTTTTGTCTATCACAGTATGTGTGGAAAGATATGATTTATTGGTGTGTCATGGATATGAAATTTCCATAAAAAGGCTTAACTTATTTTCACGTTTATGTTTTATATATTGGAGACAATGATTGATTTCAGCTATCAGATGAGTGAACTTTGGCTCATCGACTGGCATGAAGTGAAGAGGCGATGTGACAATCAATATTCATTTAACATGCATCAGCTAGATGCGACTTAATCATTTATTGGTTTCCTAGATCTTATTATGATTGTTGATATTCACTTAAAGAAAACTAATGGAAGTGAATTAATCATAATGACATCCTCTCTTGAGGTGAAACAGGGGACATTAAGAGTATTACTCTGCGAACAAATATGAGATGTTGATTTAGTGAAACAAGAGCCAACTCAATAGAAATGGAACAAATAAATGGGGAAAATGAAGAAAGATTCTTGTCTCCCAAGGAAAAGTCCAATAACCATGAATTAAATCTCCAAATTAGTATACAAATCCACTCTCTCGCTCTCTTCATTAAAACTTGTGTTTAGAAAATAGAGCTTAGTGAAGCCCCAAATCTCATTCTCTCACCAAATTGGCAAATGGATTGCAATAGTTTACGCTTCCCATGCAAATTTTTTACTTATTAGAGAAAAATTTAGATGAAATGTCTTGATCCAGTGATAGTTAGTCATTTCATCATTTGTTTCAAGTTAGTAGGAAACTTCTCTATGCATGCAACATTTATTATGTTTATTCTTCTTTTAATTTCATTTAATTAGGCTAACTAGATTAATTTCCCTTGACTCTATGAAATTTTCTCCAACAATCGTGAAGATCTTTGTTTATTCTCCTTTTTCCAAATTCTAATAATTTGAAATTTGATTTAGTGGATTCATTTTTTCCTACGCTTTCACTTTTTTATATTTGTATGATCATTAATTCATTTCATTTGATTAATGCCGAAGAGTTTCTAATATACTTCTCGACGAACCTTAATTTTCATAGTCACGCCTATAATTAATTTTCCAACTGAAGTGAGTTCGATGACACTCGCAGGTCGGTTACTTGATCATAGTGAGATTGATAATCAAGGCTTGTTTGGTCGATCAGGCTTGTCTTGCAATCCACGCACTCGGTCACTCAGAACGGTGTGCTTTTCTGACACTCGCTAGGGCTTTTTCGGGTTTTCCCAATTCCCAGTTCTTCCCCCCTCCCGCCCAAACTCTGCCCCACTGTCCACTTCCAACTCTCTCCTGCACTGAGGAGCCAGGCAGATCATCGCCGTCGACCTCCGCTTCTGCTGTAGTCCCCGCTATCCCTTTCTCTCGCATCGAGAACGGTCTAAATGTCTAGCAATCGTCTCCAATTGGAGGAAATTGAGGGCGACCGCGATGGTACCTCGGATTTCGTCTTCTTCAAGATAGGCTCGTCCGTCCCTCTGAAGCGTGAATATTCCAGCTTCGATTTATCTAGGCCTCCGGGACGCCCTTTAGCCGTCTCCGAACAATACGGCGCGATATTCATCGTCAGCGACGGAGGTAATCGTTATATTTGAATTCGGTGTAGGTTTTGGGGTAATCAATATTCGATTTGGCAGGATTTATGGTCGTGAAGACCGTTGATGCCATTGCGGCGGCGAAAAGTATCAAAGAAGTGGAAAAAGGAGACAGAAAAAGAGCGGAGATCGATAGTCTGTGCGTTCAGGAGAAAAGTATTCTGGATGTTCAGATTGGGAATGTTCACATTTTGGCTGTCTCAACGGACTCTTCGATTCTCGCTGCTATCGTTGGTGGAGTTGTTCACTTCTTTCTAATTTCCTCGCTCATGCAAAAGGTACTTAGTATCGTGCCTGAATTGTGAGGTATGGTTGAATCAAGCATTTATGGATTTTCAAATTTTATATTTTTTTCAGAAGCAAGAGGCTGCTTTTTGTTCTATCAATAGGTGGTTCCAGTGGGGCTAAGGATTTTTTTATGGCGGAAAAAAACAGGGAAACCTCTTTTATCGTGCTATGTGACTCTGGCCAGTTATACCATGGAAATATGAAGGATGATTTGAAGAGTATTATGGATGGTGTAGAGGCTGGTTTGTTTGCATACCTCTTTGTTTTTTTGGGATACGTTGTTAGGTTTCCTGCACGTTCAAAATTAAATGTCTCTCTCTGTGGATTTATTTGTTCTCGTTGTGATATGCTGCTTTTTTTAGTTTTTCAAAAACATAATCGATCGGGTTTCTGGTTAGACTCTCGATCTTGGGAGCTGCTTATTAATTTGTTGCAATGGAACAAGAATGAGATCATACATACTATGGACAGAGACTTACAAGTAAGTTATAGAATGCACATAAGCCACGATTGTCTGTTCAATGTGTAAAGCATCTACGCATTACTATTCTTCTTTCCTAAAAAGGAGATAGCAACACGGAAAAATAGATTGTGAAATAAGAGGAAAGATCATTCTTTTCCCTCGATTAATATCTATATGCGCTCATTCACTTATGCCAAATGCCAACCATCATAGCTTCATGTTCATAAATACCATCTGTACCTCTTCCTTGTACTCCAAGCAGATGTTAGCTTCAAATGGTTTCACATGAGACAGCCTAATATTCAACTTCAGAGTTCCCACAAGTATATGATAACTTCTGTGTAATGCTAGAATTTTTTTTTCTAACCCTCAAATGACAGTGCATACTCTAATCTGTTCCATCAAAGACATTCTTATTCCTTGCTACTGACTTCAATACATTTCATCCAGGCCATGGCAAATGTATGGCGACCAGTATTTCAATCGATTTTATTCAATCTTTGCCATATGTTATTGTGCTTGTGCTTCACAGCTTTTCTCATGCACTAACTTCACCTCTTGGCTGAGTGAAAATTTATTCTGACCTAGTCCCTCAATAATGACTTTACTGTTATTTTAGAGTGGGGAAGGGGTGCAGTAAAACAAGCTGAACTGAATATTCAGCTAGTCGAGACTCTAATTCAATGATGACTAATTCATAGACGATTTGACAGATTACTGATAGGTAGACTTGAAATTAGGTCACAGCTATTTTTTAGAAGAAAAAGAGGAGGATCACCTTCGATCAGTGATCCACCTGATTAGGTCACAGCTAATGATCTGTACTTTGTGTAACATTATATTGATCTCGTGGCATATGCCAACCTCTGTTTTATGTTGTTATAAAGACTTTATTTCTTTCTTTTTTAACTTTAGATACAAGTTGAGCACTGTTTGTGCGCATCACTGGAAAGAGATTCCTTATTGTTTATTCAGCGGAGGTCGATGTTATCTCGAATCTCTTGCATTATATATCATCTCAAATCCCTCTTTTAAACAATTATTTTTGAGTGGGTGTTGTAAAATATTTCAACATACATGAGTGGGTGTTGTAAAATCTCTTGCATTTGATTGTGGTATGATCCTCCCAGGTGTTTGGTAATTCCGCCTTTACATTACATTTTTCACATAAGATTACACTCATTGCATTTTTTTCTCTTAAGGTTTGGACTATATTTATATCACCGTATTTTCTAAATGGCCTAATTGTTTTTGTGCCTGCAATGATCATGAAGAAAATTTTTGATGGGATTTTTTTCAGTTAATATTTCAGACAACATTTTTTTGTTCTCTCAGCCATTTATACTTAGCAGACTTGCCTTCATGCAGCCGATTGGAGTGTAGAGGGCGATTTTTCTTGTGGTGGCAAAACATAAGGTTTTGATCATTTTGTCGTCTGATTACAAGGAGAAGCTCAGCATGTCTCTGGCATTCGAGACTTGGATAGACAATTCAGATTCAAGTCTCACTGTTAAAGGTTTTTCTCTTGTTTTTCTGGGTTTATGTTTATTTGATTCATATTTTTCCCAGAGGGATTTTTAGATGATCCTGTTATATTTTCTTATACTCGTTTTTATCCATCCCCATGTAAGTAAGATTACTTACCTTCCTGACCAGTTGACCAGTAGATAACATCTTCTAATTAGGCATACCTTTGTCTTTCATTAAAATACCTTTGTCTTTCATTTATTTGATGGACAGTTGGTTTAAAAGGTTGCTGGATCCTCTCACACATGATAGATAGGAGAGAAACATTAACTCAGAGCCATGGAAACTTGAAAAACACGTACCTCTAACTTCAAGAAACAGTACTTGTCTTGGTAATAAAATCAACCTTACCTGCCTCTGTTATTTTAAAAAAAAAAAAGTCATGATGTACATGATTCATTTCTCGTGGGTGTTTTGGGTTTAATCTTCCCTTCTACTGTTTTTTAGCTTCCATAATCTGCTAGTTGATATTCCGTTGCTGACCCAGAATCTTCTTTTTCTCTTGTAACACATGACAGTGGATTCCGTCAAGTGGGTTAGAAGGGATAGCATTGTCATAGGGTGCATTCAGGTTAATGAAGACAGTGAAGAGACTGACTACATGGTTCAAGTAATCACTACGAAGGAGGCTCGATTTGATGAGGTCACTCACTGTCGTATCTGTAGGCAGGATTTCATAATTTTATTTTATTCTCATGGTGTGTCCCTTATCTTTGAGTTGTAGAAAAGGTTAATCAGGTTATAACTACGTGTCAATGTGCTAGAAAGTTTTCTTGTATAATGTACAAGATATGAAATATCTTAACTGGGTGAGTTTGCAAGTGTAACATGCTGGAAATGTTATCAATTCTGATTTCACTTTTCTTGCTTTTGTTCTTCATGTTTTTGTGTCACATCATTATATTCCACCTCAGTAGTTGCCATTCTACACTATTTTGACCAGGAGATTTATTGGTAATCCATAGTAGAACTATCCAAGAAAAAATTTATAGGAGGATCTGTTAGTAAAGCCTGGGACCAATTTGAATCATTCAAAGCCATGTTCTTCTGGGAAAACATGGAGGGGTATTCTTCCACATTGCCTTTGGCAGGGGGATACTCTTTTTTTTTTAAATCAAAAAGGGTAGATCATAGGCGGTCAGTGAACTCCCCGTTGCAATTGATCTATATATGCTTATTTACGCCTTTCTCTGTACTCACCCCCTCCCAGGCTATATACCGCTCTACACCAACTTGAAACAAAACCCCGTACATCATGTTCTACTCTGTCTGCCGGGAGCATCCACCCCTTGAATACAACCTCATTATGGTGCAGCTAGATGGCCTCTAGTGCTGCAAGGATCGTTCCCTACTCCGCCTCCCTTTTAAACACTCCACCCCTGAAAGAGCCCCAGAATGCCCCATCAGAGGTGATGTCCACCCCTGGGATGTTCTGTCTAGTCCAGATCTGCTGTGCAAAGGTCATTCAAAGAAAAGGTAGGAGCAATCCTCCTCCCCCTCCCCACCTGTGCATATAACACACTCTGTTGAGGCCTCTGTGAACATTTCTTCTGGAACACCAGCATCTGAGAGGCAGCTGACCAAAAATCCGCATCTTTAGGGGAACTTTTTGCTCCCAGAGGAGTCTACATGCGTGGATGGTTTCTGGATTTTCCTTGCTCCATCTATCTTTCATCTTCTTGTAGACTCCCCGAACAGAGGAAGAGGTCCTGCCCAACTCCTAACCATCTTGTGTCTCACTCATGGGTTTTACATGTAATCGGGATGTTTGCATCCCCAAGAGGTAGTCCATCCTGCAGTCTGACAGGACCCCACTAGAATGGGTTCCACTTGTCATCCCAGCACTTCCTATTGGTGGCTTCATAGTCTCTCGCCTGGGCAAACAATCAACGTAACTTGCTGCATAGTGTTGAAGAATTAAGGACATCACAAATTCCCCTCATTATTTCTAGAATTGTGTTTATACCTGTTTTATTGACATATGTACCCTATCGCGTGTTACCATTGGGGAACTGACCGTTAGACTGTAACGGTCAAATCCGCCTGTATAAAAGGCCTTCCATGCATTAATGAAACTTAACCTTTTCTGCTCCTATCTTCTCTCCGTGCACAAGATCTGCCTAAGATAAACTTCCTATCTAGCAAAGGGGCAGTGTTTTCTCCACACATAGTGTTCCCCCATTCGACCTGTCATCCAGCCAGTAGTGGAATAGGGAGCTGTCTCCCAGCCTGGCAAAAAGGTGTAATTGGACTTGTAGGAAAGCCCGTCGCAGGCCTTGCCAGAACACTGATGCCCCATGCTCTGGCACTATGCACCTTTCCAAATCTAGGCACGTGCCACAACACTCCAATACCTTTATAGCTGGATCCTCCTCTGAAATCATAATTGTTCTGTCCCTTTTTGTCCAGAGTGAGAGAATCATACTCTGTATATTCAACACTTCCAGCTCTCCTGAGTGGAGAGGTCTACAAATCACATCCAATGCAATTTGTACCAGCATTGTACCCCTGCTTTTCCCTGCCCCTGTTCCTCTCCCAGAAAACCTCCCCATCAATGGGTACCTTAAAAACTGATAGGTAAAAGATAGTGATCACAGCAAGCACTGAAAGCACTGTAGATGGCTCTTTTTTTCTTGTCCTGTGAATATCAATGTTAACTTTCCCAAATGGTCTACCAAATTTAGAGGGATTCCCAATCCTCTCCACCAAATGATCAAGAACTGACTTCCCATTTATAGCCTTCATGCTGGCTGTTGGGTATTGAACGAGAGGCTTTATCATCCACTAGGTTTCATTAATGTACAAGAGGGGCACCGGGGTGGAGAGGAAGTCCAGAGTTAAAGGTGCTCAGGCTTGGGCTGTGCAGGAATGAGTGACCTCCCAGGAGGAGAGGCACCAGGGTGGAGAAGAACTCTGGAGTTAAGCCTGGGCTGCGCAGGGATGTGTGGCTTCCTGGGAAAAAGGATGAGAGAACTCCAAGGTTAAGGATTCTCAGGCTTGGGCAGCCCGGGGATGGGTGACCTCTTGGGTGGGAAGAAGAGGGTAGTTGTACCAGTTGATCATCAATTTTGGATGATCTTCCTTTAATATTAAAACAAAAATCAAAATTAACTTTAAAGGTGCCACTAAATTGTGGCCAGGTCTAATGCCCTTTGTTTTTTTTAAAGTTATTCTTGTGCCATGTGTGGCGTATTTTGGATTCAAAGAATAATTTTATGTCATCTTTTTTCCCTGTCAGCTTGTATTTTAAAATATTTCTCTTTCTTACCTGTCCTATATTTTCAGGCTTCCTCAAATGCAACAGTTGTTACTTTCATTGATCTATTTCGCGGTATTGTAGATGACATAGTACCACCTGGCAGGGGGCCGCACTTATTTTTGAGTTATCTGAAGAACTGGTATTGTTTCATTGAAGCTCATTGTTGTCATTTAAAAAAAAAAAATTCTTTGATAGAGCAAACCTTGGTCTCCAACTGACTTGGAGAAAAAATCTCAATGATGGTTGGCTTCTGGTCATCCTTACTTTTACTAGTTTCTAGTTCCCAATTTATGGCTTTAAATATTTTTTTTAGCTATACCATATATACCAAATTTATGTAGAATCATATAAAATGCAACATGTTATGTTTAGTTTTCTCAAATTCAGTGCTTTGATGGTTAAGTTGAGGAATAGAGAGGGATCAAGATTAGAAAGAACATAAAAATCAAAGGTTGATTATTCACATCTACTTAGCTAATATATACCAGGCAGGTTACAAGTAAAAGATGCAATATCAGGAATCCGATATTACCTTTAACTGTGAATCTACAAACGTAGTAATTTAATGATAACGTCCTAGGAGTATTTTACTGTAAAACTCCCAAGTTTCTAATAATTACAGAAATATTCTTTTATCTTCTTTACACTCCCCCTCAAGCTGAGGAGTGCATATCCAGCAACCCCAGCTTGCCAATTAGGGTCACAAAACATTCCGTTGGCAATCCCTTAGTCAGCACATCAGTTCTTTGTTCAGCTGAATCAATATATTGAGTGTAGATCTTGTTTGTCTTCAAAGTTTCCTTGATAAAATGTCGATCAATGTTGACATGCTTTATGGGATCATGTTGCACTGGATTATGTGCAATACATATTGTTGCAGAAGGGTATGAGTGGTGACTCTGTCTCAATCTTGAGATCCTTCAATTGGCCTGTGATCCATACTAATTATGTGAGCTGGTTAGCCAAGGCCCTGAATGCAGCCTCAGTACTCGATTGCAAGACTACTTCTTGCTTCTTCTCCTAGAAATGTCAAAATCCAGTGGTTGAACTGTGATCAACCAAAGATCCAACAAAGTCAGAGTTAGTGTGTACATCTAGAGTAAGCTTAACCAGGGCATTGAAGAGTAGTGCACATCCAGTCATTCCTTTGAAGTATCAGAGTACTACGTGAGCTGCTTGGAAATGTGAGATTCTAGTACTAATGTTTGAATTGACTGAGTACATTAATTGCACAAAAATTATAATCTGGACGAGTATGCACAAAGATAGATTAACCTTCCTAATAATCTCTTATAAGGTCCTACATCTACGTGTTGGTCAGTGTCATGAAGGCACAATCTGTGATTTAAGTTTTAGCAGGTTGATTTTCTGGAGGGAGTCGAAGGAGGGAAGGGGTTTGGCTCTAGTAGCATGGGACGACATTTGCACACCGACTGATCAGGGTGGTCTAGGGGTACCACACTTGAATACGATGAATGTGGCTTTGTTGACGAAATGGGTCACGCGAATTATAGGCCCGGAGGAAGATGTGATTAGATCTGTGATGAGGGATAGATATGGAGCAGGTGTGGATTCGGAGAAGATGACGACCAGAGTGAGGGGAGCCTCGGCTTTCTGGCGGGGACTAGGGAAGGTGGTCCCTAGCATACAAAAATTCTTCTCAACTAGTTTGGGTGACGGTAATTTGTTTCGCTTTTGGCTGGACGAGTGGTCGGATAAGGGGTGCCTAAGAGGGAAATTTCCACGGCTGTTCGCGATAACCCAACATCCGCAAGGTACAGTCAAAGATTGCTGGGATGGAGGGTGGAGCCCGTCTCTTGCGGTTCAGTTATCGGATCAGAGGTTGGAAGAGTTTTTGAGTATGCAGCAGATGTTGGAGGGGTGGAGGCCTAGGGAAGGGGCCAGGGATGAATGGATTTGGAAGAAGGACACCTTTTCAGTTCGAGGGCTGTATCAGCAGTTGAAGACGGCCCAACATGTAGACCCTACAGTTCATGAATTTTCCAGTAGGTCTCCGTTGTGAGTCTGTGTTTGCAGCAGAAATCACACCAGAAGGCATCCTTTGCATCCCCCCTTTTCTTTTGGAACGTCTTCTTAATATTAGCTGGCTGCTGGGTTGGAAAGGTTTTCTGACCAGGTGGTTGAATTAAGTGTTGATTCAAAGGTATTGGAGCTAGAGTGATATTTGTTTTTGTAGAATAAGCTTGGCTTTCTACCTGAGGCACAATACTCATGGCATTGCGTCTACTTTCTTCAGTTGTTGTGTGAACTGCCTGTTAGACCCTGAGGAAGAGAGTTCCTGTAGCAGCTGCGAGACTTGCATTTGGGTTTCTGGAAGGACTCATCTCACTCCAAATTTCGTACCCCTTAAATAAGGTTTGTATAAGTGTTGTGGGTTGGACGTAATAAATCGATTAAGTGGATCCAATAGGACTCTAAATGGACCCACATATGGATAATGTTCTAATATAAAGGATATGAGGGTTTAAACATAAAAGCCAAGGGAAAAATGGGAAAAACAATAGAGAAAGCTAATGCTACCGCTTCATCAAATGATAATTGATGCCCCCGATTGAACAATGTGATTCACATGTTTTCAAATTCTGGTAGTAATCCAGTGAGAAAGTGGTTGTTTCATCCTATGAGTATTTATTCTCTTGAAGTGGATCTGTAGGAAAGGGCCGATAGTAGTCGATTTCACCCTATAATTTCTTATGATCATTTGAGTATTCCATCACACTTTGTTGCTCCTGTAACATCTTCATCGCTCTTTTATTTAGGTCCTCTAGCTTGATTCATTTTCCTTTTAGGGGTAGAGCTGATCAACTGCTTTTCAAATTTCTTTTAAAGAGTTGTAATCCATGGGCCAATCAGTTAGCTCTAGTTACATGGAGTCCAGCAGCCAAGTACGCAGAATGTTCTTCTCATTTACCTATCTTGAATGTTTAGGGTGCTTCTGCCTATGGACAAAAACTCGATCAGATGATAATCCTGTTTCCAAGGACATAAGTTCTCTTCACAAATGATGCTACTGATAAAGTTTTGCTCCAGTAAACACACTTTTGGGGCGTGATTGGTGTAAGGTGCATTAGTGTTATTGTACCTGGAGTCACCGAGAGGAGCAAAGAGCCAGACTGGAAGGCGGAATGATTGGTTGAGTGGAAGACTTACCTTCTTCCTTTGACATTGCTTAAAGAGTGGAGAGAATTTCTTCTTGTGTCACTTCCTATTAGATGAATGCTAACTTCAGACCTAGTCAGATAGCAGTTCGTTAGGTATAACTTTTGCAGTACTTTCTCAATTTCTCGCCGATCAAGAATCCTGTAGTGTAAGGTTGCTCTTCTAGATTAGAGGGTCGAACCTCCTGCAGATATGCAGAAGAGGAGGTCAATCCTCTTCCAACAGGCTAGGGTTAATCCAGCTATAAATTTGTTGGTTTCCACTACACTGCATGGCATGTTCATTGCTAGTAGTGGCTTTAGGAAAAACATCAGAATGGTAAAAAGCAGAATCAATCTTACTATAGGATTGCTCTGATGCCATGTCAAATAAAGTGCTTCGATCGTTAAGTTAAGGAATAGAGAAAGATCGCGATTAGAAAGAGCATAAAATCAGAAGTTAGTTATTCATATCTACTTAGCCCTATATACCAGGCAGATTACTGAGTAAAAGAACAAATCGGGAATCTGATAAATCACTAACTGTGAATCTACAACTGTACTAATTAACTGTAACATCCTGGTGGTATCTTACTATAATATTCTTTGATTTCTTATAATTACAGGAATATTAATTTGTCCTGTTAACAACTATTATGGTGTTTTGCCATCTGCTTTGGAAATTGAATTTTTTTCATGCTAGGGAACTAGCTTTTGTTGCAAACCGGAAGAATACTGATGAACATGTTGTGCTGTTAGCATGGTCAGGAGATGATGTAGAAAGACCAACTTGTCTGGAATTTGAACAAGAAAAGTTTATACCACGGATTGATCTTCAAGGTATTGATATTACATCATTTCTTAGGTTTGACGTTGTATGATTTCTGGTGTCTGTTCGTGAGTCTGATGTAAATATCTTCTTCCAGAGAGGCGGTGATGATAATCTTTTATTAGGAATTGATATAGACAGATTGTCTATTCATGAGAAACTGGAGTTCATAGCTGATTCAGAAGTCAAGGTTCTCTCCCCTCAGTGTATCCTGGTGTGTCTTTCATGTGAAGGAAAGCTCATTATAGCTTTCATGTTGCAAGGTGACCATTCACCTTGCCGTTGTGTGGAATTTTTTGGAATGTCTTAGAAAGAATACCTTTTTGTAACATTGTAGACTCTCATTGGTGTTCTTTGTAGATTATCAGAGCCTGCTTGTTCTCCAAACAATTTAAAAGCTCTTGCCAAAGCAGATTTTTCATCAGTTTTGCTCTCAGGGGATGATAAAAGCATTCCAACAGATGATAAACTCGAGGCAAGTGCCCAGAAACTAACCATAAACAATGGTAATGACTATAAAACTCGTTTATGAGTATATTTTATTTTCGTTCTATCATCATATTACACTCAGGAAATTTGATTATGTTTATTAGCTCCCACAACTCCAGAATCAAGAACTGTTGAAGCTGCTGCATTTTCTTCAGTAGCAGTACAGAAAAAACTTGTTTCTCCAATCAAGGATACAGATAAGGAACAAGTTCCACGATCGCCTGCTGAACTTGGGACATCTATGAATCCACTATCTTCAGTGTCTTTATTGGGAGATCAAAGTAGTGAAGCATCTGCAACAGTGGGATTAAGGAAAGTATTCTCGATGAATGAAGATGAAGGTCTAACGTCTGGTCCTTTTAGATCACAGTCGGCTGACAAACCTGGTGATTTTGATGGAATTAAGTTGCAATCTCCACTGTTAAACTTATCTGGATCCACTCTAGGTTATTCTCAAGGAACTGTCAGACCCCAAAGAAACAATACAGTTCAGGGTTTTCCTGGTGGAGCTGCATCAAGCCTGAAGCTCTCCCAGGAATCCAGGTTTGTGACGCCTTTTGACCAGAGCAAAGTCTCTCTAAAATCAGAAAATATTGAATTTGCATCCTCAGGAAGGGATATTTCTATACCTGGAAATTTTTGATATCTCCAACAGGTTTCAGTGGGATTCAGGAGTCTGAAGCAAAGTTAATAAAGCAGTTTTTACAGTGTATGATTTTCCCCTGGTCTCCTTTCCCTCTTTGAAGGATCACTGTTTGTAAACTAAATTCTTTATTTGGGTTTTTCCTTTACAAATTGATTATTGTGAAATAAATGGTTTTAATATTGTGAGATTGCAGCTTTGCCAAGAAGGAGAGAATGAAGATGGACAGTGAGCAGAAGTACAGAGAAAAATAGATAGACAAAAAGAAGAATATATTTCATAGAAGAGTACACACAGATTTTATATAAGAAGGAAAAAGATGAGCTAGCCGTTTGTAGCGGCTAGCTGTGAACGCTAGTAAAAACTAGCCGTTGTAACGGCTAGTTTTCTAGCTGTTACCCGATTCTGTCAAACTTAACAGAATCGGGTAATACTAGAATTAATGGTTAAACAGATCATTAATTTTAATCATCTTTAGACTATCTTTTATATACATTGAGCCCATAGGCCCATCTATACATGAATTCCTAACACTCCCCCTCAAGTGCTGGAATGCATATTCTTCATTCCAAGCTTGGAGACCAAATATTGCAGAGTCTTGGTGGGGAGACCCTTGGTGAAGATATCCGCACACTGTTCCTCTGAGCTCACATGCTCTGTCTTCAAGATGCCTTGCTCCAAGTGTTCTTGAATATAAAACCTGTCAATATTCACATGTTTTATCTTGTCATGATATACTGGATCATGAGCCAAACAGATAGCTGATTTGTTATCGCAGCGGATGATAATTGGTTTGATATAGGAGATCCTCAATTCCTCAAGTAGATGCTTCATCCACATTGCCTCATCAATGCCCTTAGACATGGCTCTAAATTCAGCCTCTGTGCTGGATTTAGAAACCACACTTTGCTTTTTGCTCCTCCATGTAACTAGATTTCCTCCAAATAAGGTACAATACCCAGAGGTTGACCTGTAGTCAACGCGAGAGCCTGCAAAATCTGAGTCAGTATATACAATAAGATCAAGTTTACCTGTTTTCTGGTACGTGATTCCTAGTCCAGCAATGCCCTTCAAATACCTGAGGACTCTAGTAGCAGCTTGGAAGTGAGAATTTCTTGGAGAGTGCATAAATTGACTAAGTACATTGACAGATAGCAAATATCAGGCCTTGTGTGAGATAAATAAAGCAGCTTATCAATTAATTTTTGATATGAGCTTATCTCTACTCGAGGTTCCTCCTCATTAAGAGTTAATTTATGGTTAATCTCAATTGGGGTATCATTTATATGGCAATTAGTATGTTTAGCTTCTTCTAGTATTTCAAGTATATACTTCTGTTGGAGTCATTAAGATCCCTTCATTGACCTTGCAAATTCAATCCTAGAAAATACTTTAGTGGGCCTAGTTGTTTCACCTGAAAATTCTGTGTAGATGCCTTTCTAGACAGGTTATTTCTTCTAGATTATTTTCCTGTAATTATAATATAGCTCACACATACACTATTAAGACTGTAAGTAAATTTAGGGAAGTGGTTTTAAAGAATAAGAGTATGCTCACCATTGCATTGTTGATACCCTAGTGCTTTCATTGCCTGTGTAAATTGGCCAAACCAGGCCCCTTGGTGATTTGTTGGAAATCCATACATTGCTTTGTTTTAGTTTGCATACTTTTTCCTTCATACGCAGGCCTCCAAATCAGATGGAATGTCCATATAGATTTCTTCCTTGAGATCGCCATGAAGGAAAGCATTCTTAATATCATACTGATTTAGAGGCCAATCAAGGTTGACTGCTAGGGAAATTAGAATTCTGATTGTATTTTATCTTAGCTACTGGTGCAAGGTCTCTTGATATTCTACTCCAAGCGTTTGAGTGTATCCTCGAGGCTACCAATCCTAGCTTTATATCTATCCAGACTGCCGTCTGAT
Organism: Lemna minuta; assembly: GCA_024174645.1. Lineage (NCBI taxonomy): Eukaryota > Viridiplantae > Streptophyta > Magnoliopsida > Alismatales > Araceae > Lemna > Lemna minuta. The sequence goes on along the minus strand of CM044104.1, from coordinate 7,915,914 downwards.
TTGCATTTGAGTGTATACCCACCTACAGCTAACTGGTCCTTTTGGGAGATCAACTATTTCCCAAGTATGGTTTTTGCAGTAAAGCTCTCATTTCTTCATCCATTGCTCCCTTCCAATGATTATTCCGCATTGCTTCTTCAGTATTTTTGGAATAGGTATGTCCTGAATCTGTGTAATAAATGCCCTGTAATCTGATGATACATTTAAAATTAAGATAATTTGCAATATCAGTAGGGAAGAGACTTTACTCTTGACCGTTTGCCCCTTTTTCTCAAGGCAATAGGCCAGCCATCTCCCCCTTCAGCTGATATCACTGCTTCTATATTTTCTCCTATATGTTCTTGACCGTCTTGGTTGATTTCTTAATTCTGTATCCCTTTTTCTTTCTCCTTTCACTTAATATTTAGGGTATGGAACTATTGGCGCAGGGATCTTCTCCTGCTAATTCCTAAGTTTACCTCTGCCGAAGGAGGATCTTGTGGCTGAAGTTGAGGGATGTCATCCTGAATCAGCCTATTGTCATCGGAATTTTATTTTCTTTTATGACAATTCTGGAATTATGAAGTAAAGGCTCTCGTAGTTCCTTCATTACTGTAGATGGATAATAGAATGTTGTTTCATCAAAAACAACATCTTTTGGACACTAAATATTTCCTAGTGAGAGGATGGTATACTGTAACCCTTTTGGGGAAGAGAGTATCCCAATAAAACACATTTTAAAGCTTTGGTTGACCATTTATTTTGCTTATGTGCTGGATTATGTCATAAGCTATACAACAAAAATTTTTAGCAGTGCATTCCAGTTTTAAGTCTTTACCTCTGGATATTTTTCTTCAAAAGTTTCCAGAGGACTCTTGAAACCTAATATCCTTGAGGGTAATCTGTTGATAAGGTGGACAGCAGTCATTACTGCAAATCCCCATAAATTCAGTGGAGTACTAGCTTGTATTAAGAGAGTTCTACCCTTATCTACTATATCTCCTATTTTCCTTTCAGCTAGGCCATTCTCGCTGAGAGTCGTGTATCTGGACCACGAGGTTTTCTATGCTTGATGCCTTCAAATGCCAAGAATTCTCTCAACTCTTGGTTAAGAAAATGTTTAGCATTATCAGTTCTTGAGTCCTTTAACTGGATTCCCAAATTGACATTTTATCATCTTACAAAGATTCTTGATGTTTGTAGTAACCATCGGATTTGGCCTTTAGTAAAAGAAGCCAGCTAAATCCACAGCCAATAGTATTTAGCATCGGTGTACTTCGTTCGTTACGTATTGCTAATATGAGTTAATTAGGATAATAATTTAAGTTATAAATGCATGTTATCAGGTTGCTACTTTATTTCTTGAAAAATCTGAAGTCTCACCATGGTATTTAGCTAGTGCAAGATGTTGAAAGTCATGTCAACAAGCCACCCCACCCCCCAAATGCATGGCTAGCACCTAGACACAAGCATGCCTATACGCTCAACTCATGACTCTTTATGTGCAAGGATTTTACTTGGTTAGGGGATCTAGTGTCCTTTATGTCCTACCTCCTATGAAAATCGGTGTATGCGACGTAGTAATGAATCTCCAAGCTTGAGGGGATACATGTTGGAGTTAATCTAGGCATAATTCACTCCTCCACCATTGAGGAAGGCAGCGTTCGATGAAATGCCTAATACTAAGCTTCCGTTTCTTTTTCACGTTTGAATGTGCATCGTAATTTTCTCTCTGCTCATGAGGGTGTAATCCTAGCCTTTCAAAGCAGCATAGTTATAACAACACAGATCTACCAGCGTGGCGGCAGGCATTTACTGGTATGGGTGGTCGTTACTGTTGTAGCTTCCCCTTGAAGTGTTCAGCGTGTGCCTATTACAGATGAGTATTCCCGCATCCTCTAGATCTGTGATCTGTTCTTGAATCTCTATGAAATTTCCTTTGTTTCTCCTCTTTCCGTTTTATTCTTGAGAGTTCACCAGGATGTGAGGTTTTCCAACACCTAATCGACTATATGAACTGCAAGGGATCCATTACACATATTTGCTGATTTTACACTAGCAGCAGAACTTTACAGATGTGACATAGCATAAGCATCGAATCGGAAACTTCGAGAAACAAATTTTATTCAGTCGAAGATCTCACGATTGTTTCAACCACTCGGTTTTGCAGAAGGCGGGCAGTCTTTCTCGCTGCATCCATTGAAAAACCTTATCTTGCGGCAGGGCTAGCGTTTGCCACTGAGTAGTCTGTGTTCAAGGGAAAGGTTCCCGAACTCATACCGCTGTGGAATTCCCTGGACGTTTCAGCTGCCCAAGCACTTCTTCAACTGAGCAGCTACATCACCTATGGAGGGTCTTTCGCTCGAATTAAACGACGCGCAAGACGGTGCAATGTCTATCACCTGCCACATGGAATTAACGTCATAGTTGCCCTGCATTCTTGGGTCCGCAATTTCAGCTAAGTCTCCTCTTTCCACTCATCCCACACTTCTTTGGTGATATGGGTTACGTTTATGCCCCTACTAAACGGTGGTTTTCCGTTACAAGTTCTAACAAGACGACGCCGAAGCTGTAGACGTCGCTCGTCTGAGAAAACCTACCTGTCTGTTGAGACCTGCGTACCAAGAATCACAGGAAAATCACAAAATTATAAAACTGAGGTGAATTTTCATGGGCTTACTCGGGATCCAGGTATCCAGGAGTGCCTGCAACTCCCGTGGGGGCGTAACTGCTTCTCCCTACGTCGAAAGATCTCGAAAGCCCAAAGTCTGCTATTTTTACTTCAAAATTTTCCGTGAGCAGAAAATTGGAAGGCTTCACATCTCTATGAACGATAGTAGGCTTGCAACCGTGGTGCAAGTAATCAAGCCCTGCAATAATGGGACAAGTACCTCAAAAAATCATCACCAAAATTCAGATTAGTCTTAAAAATCTTGACCTTGAGCTGCTTCAAGTGCTATCCGGATTCGGGTGCTCCAACTTAAGATGCTGCTATTAGCAAAGTCACCTGCGCAGTGCAATGCAATACTGTAAACAAGCGTTTAAAGCGGTGACAGTTCTTTTTTTGCCAAAGATAACCTGAAAGGTGATCTGCGAGAGAGCCCAGTTTCACATACTCGTACACAAGCGCCATGCTTTCCTTACAATATCCCAGAAGCGAGACTAAATATTTGTGATGCACTCTCGTCAGCAGTTCGGCCTGCAATTCCGTGATACCCATTATTCTAAACCCCAGAGCAATGTTGAGGTTATCGTGACCGCTTAGATAACCTACCTCAGCTCTAAACTGTCTCTCTCCTGAACTGATGATCTTGACAATGAGCTTCACGGCAACTTCTGTTCCATCTTCTAAAAGTACCGTAGCAGACAGTTCCGAAACCCCCTTTTCCGATAGGCCGTTTGAAGTTACTCGTGATGTTTCTCAATATCCGCTTCCGAAAAATTGATTGCTTTCGGAACGCAGACCCCCTCCCCGCGCTTGCCCACTGAGTGCTAGTACCGTCGGTGGTCTTGGCTGCCATTCGATCCCCTGTAGAGAAAGAAAAATGTAGACTCCTGAGTGCAAGCCTCTCTTCAAGTGAAAGTACCTAAAATAGGAGAACGACATACCCTTGGTGATTGGTTTTGATTTCCTGCCATCTTTTTCCTCCTCAATACAAATAGTGTGACGAAGATGGCGACTAGCACCAGAACGCCGGTGAGACGCCTGTATCGCAAATGGGAACGATAGGTTTCTTTTTGTCCGGCGTCGGTGTGCCGCATAGATCGACTGTACCGCAGATAATTGGATTGTTGCTGATCCTAAAATAAAACGATGAAAAGATTTCAAGCTATGAAATTTACTTTCTTTTGGGACGCAAGATTTTGCTGTAAAAGAGAATAACTACAGGGTTAATCTAAAATTTTTGCAGATATACTAATTTAAATAATGTGTAAGCTTCAGGTTTGAAAATAGAGTACACTTATAACTGCATTCCCTTCAAAATTTACACATCATTCCCTTTCATGAAAAATCTGTGAGGAATTATAGCTTCTATATAGAAATCTGACCTTAATTCCAATGATCCGTTTTTAGATCTGTCTAAAATAGTCTCGGAACAGTTCCACTCAGATTATTGCTCTCCAAATTTTCTGCAGGCAGATCATCTAAATAATAATAACAAGAGCCTGATTCTTGGATGACTCAATTAAAATGCAGAAGTTTCAGGCGTACAGAAATTTGAGAACCGGTAATTCTCCAAGGAAAAAGCCGGTATTTCTCCAGTGAAGTTGTTAAACGAAAGATCGCTGCAAGCGAAGCAAGAGTTGATTCATTTTGCTTTCCATCAAGCAAGTCATTTTGAAAAGCTTTCTCGAAAACCCGCAGCGACGTCAAACTTATGAGGTTGGCAATTGATTGAGGGATTCTTCCACTCAATCCGCCGCGAGACAGATCTCTGGCGATCAAAGAATCATTCAAAAACCGGACAGAATACCGGAATTCAATTCGATTAACTGTATCAGACAACTCACAGAGAAATTATCCTCGAGTAATTAGCTTCACTGCAGCCGCATCCAAGGCCTTTCCATATTAAATTTCGCGGAACACAAGGGATCTCCCTCCCACTCTCCGAGCTTCCGTTAAACAGCTTCTTCAGTTCCAGGATCGCTTGGACTGAGAACACGAGAAAACTGATGGAGAGGAGCAATGATCTAAAGTAACCTTCAAGTAGATATTGAATGAATCACCGTCGCTCCTGTTTGTCGGCATGAAGGGCATGGTTATGAGGGTGAATATCTCGACACCGTTGATAATCGGGGGAAGAGTTGAGTTCACCGTGGCTCGAATGGAATAAGTCATTTCCCCCTGGTTTTCCGGGAAAACGCGTGAAGAGAAGACCTTCTTGAAGATACTCAGGTCTATATGAACTGTAGAGCATCACGTTGTCCCCGAAGATGCTGAATTCTCTGGTCTCGTTGCTTCCCAGCTGCTGAAGCTCCGCGAAATACATGTACACGAATGTGGCTTGATTGGCGCTTCCGGGAGTCGAGATTTCTAAACTCTCCGAACGAGATGACGCCTCTGACGCCGTCCGGAGGACGACCTGCGGCGCCGGAAATCTGTCGCCTCCCAGCGTACTGACGGTTTGTGTGGTGTTTATGCTTTTGCCCAGCGACTTCGGAACCCAGACTCGATCGTAGATGTCGTCCGGGAACCTAAAAAAACCTAAGTAAAAAATAAACCCATATGTAAATACATTTAAGGGAGAGAGGTAGGACCATATCACGGATTTGCCGCCGTAGTTTTTCCGGGTCTGGTAGAAGACGATAGCGGAGGACGAGTCGTTGACTTGGTTGTACATGGAAAAAGGAAGGGGCCGGAGATCGATCTCGGACACGAAGGGTTTGCCTATTCCAGTGTTGACAAAGCAGACCTGTACGCTGTCAGTATCGGCGACCGTTATGATTTCCGCCCGGTTGAATTCTCCCGTTTCAATGGTTTGCCAGAAGTTGACGCCGAGATAAAGATTGAAAGTCGGAGGGCGACGCAGGCCGTCGTAGTTTCCGTACAAAAACTCCGCCCCCACTCGGTACTTCAACCCGGACTGCACCGGTCCCAGCGTGTAGCAGTTGCGGACGCCATCGGGGAAGCTTCGGAGAGTAGCGTAGACAGGATGGAGAGAACTCACGTTGGTTTCCGGGGAGACTTTCTGATTCACTCCTGTGCTGGTGTAGGGCTCGTCTGAGGAATACACGAGCCCGTTAGTGTTGTCCGTGTACGTGGAGTTGCCGTCCAGGCCGCAGTCTATGCTGATAAATCCTAGAAACCGGAAAACAGGGAGGATCAGAATAGTACGCCGGATGGACGTTTCAGGGCCAGGTCTCGTTCGCTTACCAGCCGTGGAGGGCTTCTGCGCCGTGGACGTCACCGCCAGAAGCCCCAATAGCAGCGCGAGGAGCGTCAGTGACCTCGTTCATCGTCCTTCTCGTCTGTCTGGATTCTTTGCCGATGAGCGGCGTTTGCTGATTAAAGAAGAAATTCCTTCACAGACTGTCCATTCTGGGGTTGTTCAGATGCTCATGTCTACTTTTGTGGGAAGCAATATCCAGGAAATTTCATGAGATAACCGAG
>CM044104.1:7802967-7909323 GCA_024174645.1 Lemna minuta | reverse complement strand
TTCTAGAAAATTCTACTTGTGTCTATATAAGCATAATCTAACTCTCATTGTCATTAGAACTTCAAGTAAATAGGTCTAAATATCCTTTTGCTTAGAGACTCCCTTGGGACTAAGCCTCAAGCTAGAGAAGGTTAAGTTCTTAACCTTGCCAGTGTCTTGGTTCCGACACCAATTACTATATTTTCTCCTATCTATTTTGCTCATGTTTATGTTTGCTCATGATCTCTGTGATATGTAGAGGGTTCATTGATATGTCCCATAAGATAGTATATAGATAAGGAATATGAGCTGGAGGTCTTGCACAGGGGTATGTGCCTGAAGCGGACTAATGCTGAGTTATGTCGAGTTATGCTGAGTTATGTCGTTGTCATTTATCGTCTAATCAACTTGATCTGATGGTTAAAGCCACTGCTAGAGATTGAGCCGTCATGCCACGAGGCAGAGCCACGGTCGGGAGGCCATGAGATGAACTCATTTGCGGCTTTGATTGTTTCTTTATATAGTATTAGCTTGTTTTACATTGCAATCCGTCATTTATTTCATTATCAGTTCGTCCTGGTAGATGTAGGGAAAACAAAAGCATACATTTTTAAATCTTGAAGATTAAGGACGCAAAAACATATTTAATTTTTGAAATCTTGGAGCATTTGCCTTCTGATCAATTGATAGCATTGAAAACCTAGCAAATATTAAGTAAAAAAATAAAGAAAAATAAATATTTTCTAGACTCACAAAACACAGGGAGAGAGGAAGAGGGAGCAAAAAATGAAGGCGGTGATAAACATTGACAAATAAAGTGAGAGATAGAGAGAGCAGAAAATTTCAAAATGAAGACTTACTGAAGGAGATCCAAGAATAATTCGATACTCCTCTATTGTAACCTTTGTGCAATGCATAAATTGGATAGAAGAGGAAGGAAGAGAAGGTGGAGAGGCAATTAAATCTGAATGTGAAGGAGAGAGAGAGAGAGAGAGAGAGAGAGAGAGAGAGAGAGAGGAGTTCAAATAAAGACATTGATATCTTGGGAGTGTGGTGAGGGGGCATGAGGGACGAAGGGACAAGTGAGGTTCGACTGTAGTGTAAGAGAGACTGTAGGGAGATAAAAGAAGGGTAACAATGACAAAAAAGGGTGACGAAGACTAAGAAGGTAAGCGAGCAGGTAACGATGATAAAGAAGGCGGCAATAGTTAAAACTCAAAAAAAGAGATGGAAACTGGGTAGGACTTGAAGGATTAAAAAAGCTCACAATATCATCAAGAAATAGCTTACAAGAAACTCAAGATCATACAAATATAAGCTGAAATATGAGAGAGAAAGAGAGAGAGATAGAGAGAAAGAGAGAGAGAGAGAGAGAGAAGAAGAAGACTCTCCATTGGATGTGTGCATCGAACGGCCATTGGAAAGCTGGTTACGAGTTTTCAAAATATGAGAGGAGAAAGAATCGCTCCAGTTTATAATTTTTTTATTTTTTCTTGATATCACCTCCTCGCAAACGTCGTCATCAAGCTCATGTCAGTAGTATCAAAGCATCATTTAGACGATATATTCACGGAATCCCTTCCACCTGCATCATTCATGATCTTTCTTTTATATATATTTTTCAATATGAAACCTGAAGAACATTTTAAACATTCATGACTTCCCTCTTTTATGTACATGCAAAAGACGTGAAGATTGATACACTCCAACAAAGGAGCATGTGGAGGAAGTCGTATTTGTCAGGTGTTTTTCATCAGTTTTTTTTTGTGATGTTGATAGCCGTTAATCTCCCTTTCTTTTAAAATTACTATATTTTCCTGTACAGAGTCATCTCGAGTTATATCCTGGAAGAGGAATCTCCCAGCTGGAACATGACGATATTTAGGCAGACCCTCTCAGGGGTCTCCTTTCAGGTGATTTTCCTTCCTTATACAACCTATTCAGCCAGGCAAGAGCTGGCAGAATATATTAAAAGAGAAAGAGTCAATGGCATCAGACAGGAGTATTCGTCGGCACGAAAGTCAACTAAATCAGTACCATATTGAGGGATCGTTACGAACACTCAACCATCCATACTTCGGGGTCGGGGTGGTGGAATGAGGGAAGACGAATGGCATTTTTAGGAGATAGGAATACGAGACAGACGGTGAGGAGGTTTTAGAGAGGAATGTTGCTTACAGGTTTGAATATATGTGATAAAGGAATAGAGACGAATACTGCGAAGTGAGAAAAGAAAAACCAGAATGGTACCGATGAAAAAAAGGAACGAATGCTGAGAAGAGAAGCACATAGGGACGAAGAGAAGAAGGAATTGAATGGGAGAGAGAACAGAATACAGAATCAACAGAGAATTAGAGAGAAGAAATTGCGGATGATAACTGGAAGTGAGTGATTGGAGAGTTTCTTGGGTTTCCAAAAGGATATCTCCCTAAACTTACAAAAAAGGAGAGAGAAATAAGAGAGGGAGATTAGAAGAAGAAGAGGAAAAACAAAGAAGGAGAAGATGAGAAGAAACATCCTCTGGAATTATTTCAAGAAATATATGTATTCGCCGTCCATTGCGAAGAGGTTAGAAAATCGTAATGAACTAAAAATAGAACAGAAGAGTAGATAAGTGAAGCATCCTCTCTCTTCTCTCTTCTCTCTCTCTCTTGCTCTTCGCATGCGTTTTGGTGGGGGGAGGGGCCAGGCGGACAGGATTACGTTTTTGACAGTCTGAAGTAAAAGGAAAGACGAGAGGAAGGACGGTAGCTGGGGAATACGATGATATCGGCGGAGAGGAGTGAGAACGGACAGCAAAGACGCGCATTTTATTATTCTCATTTTCAGGCGGATAGTGCCCGACTTACATAAAATGTAGGGTTATAAACGAATAACGAGAAGTTGTTTCCATCTCAATCAGAAAATTGAATAACAAGATGAACTAAGGCAAACGATTGAGCTAGTGCTCGCCACTTCAACGTTGCGCCACGTTGGATGCCGACGATTGCCCACCACCAACCGCCACTCCTCACAAGCTTTATGTATTTTACTACTGTTCATTTTAATTTTATCAATTAGGTTACTGCTCATGCTATATCGGAGTGAAAGACACCAGAGCCACCAGAGCTACTAAGCTTCTCCGGGAAAGACACCAGAGCCAATAGATGGAGAAGGGCAAAGAGAGGAGCAGGCGCCACTTCGTACGGCTCCTCTTCATCTTCTCCCTCGCCTCCTGCAGCGTCCTCGTTCCCCGCCTCATCACCACGGAACCCTACTTTGCCTTCCCAGTCGGTGAGAATTCTGCTGATCTTCCTCGTAGATTCCTCGAAAACTCCTTCCAAGATTCTTCTGAGCCAAAGAGCACTCTCTTCTCGCCTGTAAAACAGTCGTCTTTGAGTTGCAAGCGCGGCGACTTTAACTCCGACGTTTGCGTGATTCGCGGCGATATCCTCGCCAACCCTTCCTTCTCCTCCATCTTTCTCTTCTCCGGCGGCGATAATAGCAAATTATCCCCCATCGTGGAGAAAATCCGCCCCTACACCAGGAAATGGGAAACCGGGGTGATGACCAAAATCGACGAGCTCAATATCGTCGTCCTCAACAGCTCTGGAGGCAGCGAGCACCGCTGCGACGTCGTCCACGACGTTCCTGCTGTCGTCTTCTCCACCGGTGGATACATCGGCAACGTCTACCATGACTTCAGAGACTGCATTATCCCCCTCTACCTCACGTCGTATCGCTACAACCGGCGAGTGGTCTTTCTCGTCGTGAATTATCGTGATTGGTGGAAGTCCAAGTACCGAGAAATACTATCCCGTTTGTCCATGTATCCTCCTATCGACTTTTTCCGCGACAATCGCAGCCACTGTTTTACGGAGGTCACCGTCGGCCTTCACGTCCACGGCGAGCTCGCCGTTGACCCTTCCCGTACGACGCCTCCCAACCAGACAATTCACGACTTCCAGCGACTGCTCGAAGACTCTTATCACAACGAAATCACGAAAAAGTCAGCACCTCTGCAGTGGAAAGCACCTGCGCTGGTGATAATCTCCAGAACAGGTTCCAGAGCGTTGGAGAACGAGAACGAACTAGTGAAGCTCTCCAAGAAGGTAGGGTTCAACGTTCAAGTGCTGAGGCCGAATTCGAGAATGCCGCTGGCGGATATTTTCAAGATTCTGAGATCGAGCGATGCTATGATGGGCGTGGTGGGATGCGCGTTGACTCATCTGTTGTTCATGAGACCAGGGGCGGTCTTCATACAGGTGCTGCCTCTGGGAACAGAATGGGCCGCTGAAGCAAACTACGGCCTCCCGGCAAAGGAAATCGGGCTCCAGTACATACCCTACAGAATTAAACCTAGTGAAAGCTCGCTGTCCAGGGTATATGATAAGGACGATATCGTGCTCAAGGACCCAGAGGCTATCGCGAGCAAGGGCTGGGACGTGACGAAGAAAGTCTTCCTCGATAAGCAGACGGTGAGGATTGACCTTGGCAGGTTCGTGGAGAGCCTGAATACGTCGTACAAGTACCTCGTTAGAAGAAGGAAGATGTACGGTAGTTACTTGTAGAAGACGAAGAATGGAGACTTCCATGGATGGCAAGGATGATTATGTTTATTCATTTTAGAGGAAACAAATGAACGAGTATTAATATGCAGTAGTTGTCTGCAAGGAAGATGAATAGTAAGATGTCTTCAAAATTCAGAATCATATGGTGGGTCTGACGAACCAGAAGCTGCTTTTCCTTTCGAACTGCGGATTTCGAGTCTTTCAACTGTTCATTTGACTTCTGCTGCTTAGCAGTCAGTAGCCACTTTGCTGGGTCTTCTGCCTTAGTGAGAGCAGGGACTATCAGCTATCGGAGAGTGTTTTAAACTCATACATTTATAGATAGATAGATAGATAGATAGATAGATGGATATATATGTAAATATATGTATAGAGAGAGAGAGAGAGAGAGGGATTGGATGGGTTATATTACGGGTGCAATGATTTGCAACCCAAGATAAGGGGGGACCCATCGAGAGTGTGCGACGAAATAGAACAGCATGGCGAATACGTATAGAACAGCCTGTCCAGAAGATGTGCATGCCAGCTGCTCCAGCTAATATATGCGCTAGCGGTTGATACCGAATGAAGGAAGAACACGCCACCGGCGTCAACGTCAGGGGAAGATGGCTACGGGAGGGAGGTAAGAAAAGTTTTTCGTTCCAACCAATGTCTGCGATGGGTGACGTGAATTGTAACATGCCTTTGACTGGTATCACTTTCAGCCGATTAGGCGTGAGGGATACCATTAGTCTCAATATCCTATTCCGGAAAGGAAATTCGCTTCTTCTTGAGTCTCGCTAATGAATAGATTTGTAGTCGTTTCTCTTGTTTTCCGTTTCTCATCACCCCACCTTAGATCTCGCGTCAGTCATGAAACTCAAAGGGAAAGGGGAAAGGGCTCAAGAGAGAAGTCCTCAATAATAGACCAGATGACGTAGCAGGAAAAAAACGCCAAGAAAGTAAAAAAAAAAGTTTACAAAGCTAGGTAACCGATCGTCTAGACTCTAATAAAACCACAACCCCCCTAAACTCTAATAAAGGGTGCGCTACTCTACCCTTTGAAGGAACTTTACTGTGTCTTTTCTGCCCTTTCCCGTTTATCGCGTCAAAGGAACGTTGGTAGAAGCTCAATTTAGCTTTCAGTTTGATGGTTCATCTTTTCTCCTTGCCCATGTTTTGCATCATTTAGATTGATTTCATGTTGAATCTTCTTTTCTTTAATCAATCATATTCTTCTTGAGAATTGAGAGAGACAAACATGAGGTACTAGAGCCACATTGGGGCTTTGCACGTAGAGAAGGTTTATGTAATTTGTCTTATATCATTCAAGATTGAGATCAAGACAAAGAGAATCAACATGGCCACAAGGTTTTACTCATGGAAATCGGATCATAAAATGAGTTTGGCTTTTGACATTTGAAGATGAAAAAAATTTAAATCAAGAGAAGACCTTTTAATCTAGAAGCTATTGATGGCAATGAATAATTGTTTTTATATACTGTACAAAGACACCTTAGGGATCATCAATTCCACGATCAACATAGAATATTGAGAAATGATCCCAAATTTTCACATGGAAGTTATTTCAAAAGCTGAGCAAGAATGATATTTTTCTTCATTTTTACTCATAGTTTAAGTTAGAGAAAAAGTTATATGAGTTAAATAGGAGCTTTGAGGGAGAAGAAAATGATCATTCAAAGAGGAGTCTTTCAAAGGCCATTAAATGGTCTTAACCCATCACATTTTTTTATTGAAGGAGAAAACTAAGCCAATGTGGAAAGATATGACAAGAGAATGAAAAGATTCACAGAGTATTACGAGGGTTACACAAGAAGGCCCTAAATAGGCCTGCACAAAAGAGAGAAGGTTGACATAGCTATGGATAGGGCCCTAATTTTCACTTTTATTTCAAGGTGAAAATCTCGCCGAGTAGAATTTGAACCCATGACTAGTCAATTAACAGTTGATTGGTCTTCTACAAAGCTACCAAGGATTACCAACTACAGTTAGGGCCCTATCTATAGCTATGTTTTACTTTAGTGAAATGAAAGTGCTTAACTTTTTTACTTATCCTTCACCCCCACTCTCCCTACGGTCGAACCTCACTCGTCTCCCCTTCCTTTCTCCTAAGCCTTCCTTATAAACTCAGAACCTCTAATTTACTATTTTCTTAACATAAAAATAACTTGCAATGATTTTAAGGATTTAAGTATGATTTTTTATTTATGAATTTGTGTTTTCAACGATTATGATTTTATGCTTATCACTAAACTTCATCTCTCCCTTTACCCAATTGTTTCACCATTTTCCCTTTATTCCTTTCTACTTATAATGTATTCCTTGTATCTTCGAGGTGCACTTGTTACTTCCTTAATCACAACACTCATCATAAATAACTTAACCCCTGGGCAATGGTGGTTGATTCTTGACAACTAGCATGCACAAAAGTCTACTAATTATTTACTCATGATCTATGACATTTGATTCCCTCCCTAGCACTCGATGTCTTGAGTCACTAGTCAAAGCCCTCTAATCATTTATATTCCAAGTCTAATCCTCCCTTATAAAATTTTTACTCATGCTCCCTCCTCTGCTCCACTATTCCTTTACCCAATGGCACATTCTCTCCTACCACCGCATTTCTCCTTCCTATCGCCCTTCCCTCTTGGCCCTTGATGTTGATTGTATTGATAACATCCAATCTTAACATGCAATTACATGATTACTAGTGCAAATTAAGGCATAAAAATTCTATTTGTATGCATGTTATCATACTTTTAGTGCATATCTATCATTTCATGCAATTTTAAGTTATAATCTCAAAATGTACTATTTTAGGGATAATTATGCATTTTTAAGAATATATTTTAGATTAAGATTATTCTCATCTATATTTGAGATTATAATTGGGTTTTAATGATAAATAATAAGAGAAAATACTTTTTATATAGTCATTTATTTTTCTAAGTTTTAATTTTTAAGATAAATGAGTGTATTTTTAAAATAAAATTGTATTCTCTCATTATTTAAATAATTTGACTTCTTTGAATGATAGATAATTTAATTTTTTATCTAGTAAAAAAAGGATTATTTTGGAGTTATATTTTGAAAGTTATGAATTTCCTAATTTTTAGGGATTTTTTTGGATTTTTTCTGAATTTAAAATCAATTTATTTGATTTAAATTCATGAAAATAATATATTATTTTTGTGTGCTGACCTGGCAGCTGACATGGTGCGAGCCAAAAAAGGCGCGCCACGTGGTGACATATAAGACCGCCACGTGTCGCACACGTGTACATGTGTGCGCGTGTGTGAGTGCGCATGTGTGCGTGTGTGTGAGCGTGTATGCACGTGTGTGTGTGTGATTAAGGAGAAAGCACCCTGTTATGGAATTCTGCTAACTCCTTAATTATGCACACAATATATACACGTGATCTCTCTTTTATTTTTGCCATGTGGGACTTTGTTTTGTTTTTAATTCACACAAGTAACGTGGCAACACATGGAGCGTAAGATCGTGCAATTAAAACGCGACTGGTGATCGCGACTGGCGGGGGGGTAAGTCATGCATTCTTATTCGTCGGCGAATCATTTTTAAAACAATTAAATCTCAGCCATTTATCTGATAAGTTATAAAGACTAAGATTAAAACTGACGAAAATGCATCCGAAGCATCAGAACAAGATCCAGTGGATGACGTTTCAAGCGTTACTTCTAAAGCGCGCGACATGGCGAAATCTCAATGGTCCATCTCTGATCCAACGGCCACGACTTAACCATAATGATTCACACTCTTGCATTTCATCAAAGTTGTTGATCGAAGATTAAACGCTCCATCGGACTGTTACGCCCAAATTTGCTATAAATTGAGATGTTCTTCAACATTGTAAATCATTCTTGGATGTTTCGAATAATCAAACTATCTAGACACCACCATCCTTGAATCTCTTGCCTACAATCGCTTCTAGACTCATTTCAGCATCGACGGAGTGGTTGGAAGTGAGATTTCATCGATAGAATAGGGAGAATTCGTCTCTTGAACGCCAATGATCGTCGTCGAAATTGCAGAATGAAAAGCCTTGAATCAATCGATTAATTGGATCATTTTGATCTCTATCTCGGATTAGATTATGTGTTTTCCTCCTAATCTTTTGTCTTGTATCATTAAATTATAATTTAGGATTGTAGATTTAGTTAATTTTATTTTTAATTTTGGATTTCTCTCTCTTCACGTTCAAAAATTTCTATCTAATTTGCTCTTTGATTTCTCCGCGAATCTTGATCCAAATCAAATTTTTGATTCTGTGGGTTTGTCTTTGAGTTCTCTTTCCAAATCTATCGAAATCCCTAATTTCTCACCTCAGTTCATCATCTGATTTGATTGAATTTCAAATGATATCTCAAAATTCCTTTATTTCTCCTTGGATTCGACCCTTATTCACCACTATGCTATTCAATTCGTGATTATTTCATTAAATTGGTGGGTTTGGTATTAATTCTGACCCGAATTGGTGTGCAATCAACGAGTGCATCAATGCGTTCCGTCACCTATCCCTCACACTATAAACAAAGCTTTGAAAGACCTTGAGTGGTATTAGGGTATGCCTGTGGAGCTCAAAGCTTTAGGGAATAACCAAACCTAAAATTTGAGTGCTCTACATCCAAGCCAAAATATTAATAATTTCGAAGGGAAATTATTTTGTTATATGTAAATACCATCGGCTAAGTGAAGCACCACAAATCTCAATAGATTGTCATGGGTTATACTTAGAAGGATGGCATTAACTATCACGAGACATTCTCCTTGATAGAAAAATTTTCATATTCTTCTTTCCCACTTTGACTAAGCCTTGCATAAATTCAATGTCTAAAATGTTTTCTTGCTTGATTAATCTTTGTGAATATCTTTGTGGTACTTTCTAAGTATTAGGGCTCCCAACCAACTACATGACAAATCAACACCAGACAATAGGGCACGAGTCATGCATGTTTTCTTGCGAGTATAATACCTGATGTCGTGCATGCAACAATTTTATTGCAAAAACACACAATGACATACCATTTTTTAAAATACCCTCAATTGGGAACAATTTTTTTATGTCCATCATTTAAGTGTGAAACACACAATGCTCTTTCTCTAAGTCTTTTTTGCTTTGATTCTCTCTATCTATGACTCTCTATCTCTCCCCCCTCCCCTCCCCCGGTCTTTCTATAGGATACACCATCATGTTGGAATCAAAGTAAATTTAAAACCAAGGTTAAAGCTAGGGTTGTTGGTGATGATGGATTGTATTGAGAAGAAAATTCAAATAGGTGTAGTGATAGAGTTTTGTGGACACCTCAAATACTGAGGGGGCCTTTAAGTTATAGGAGATTGGGCTCGTGAAGGAAGATTTCCATAGCAATGGTTCAGAGACAAATGATTTGGGACTCTTCAAGGACGTTTCTTTTACTACTATTGTTGTTCTTGATAGTTACTATTTAGCCTATAAGCCAATCACACTTGCATGTATGTCGTTTATATTCATTGAAATGATATTTATTCATTATCATGTCTGTGTGATTTTTTCAATAAAGTCTATGAAAATATGTAATGACTAAGAGAATTATGATGAGATCATTATATAATGATCACTAGTATTTAAACATATGTTATAAATATTCGTATTTATGGGATATTTGAGAAGGACATTGAATTATCCAAAAAGAATAGTACTATTTGATCCGACTAATATGATGAGTATAGTTGATCCTATAACCATCAATGTAGAGACACTAAGGATAGATAGTGGGTGGTCTTTGGAGAAAGAGTTTATTGAATTGAACCATATAAAACCCTGAATAGTTATTATGCCAAACAGACAATCAAATTGATTAATGTCATGGTTATGTATGTGGTCATTAGACTTGAGACACCAAAGACATCTTGTTTATAGATGATTGTGTTTTCATTATGACTTAAAAATCCCTAGCCACGGGGTATCTAAAATGTCATATATTTGATACAACATGAAGTCCATGAAGATGATTGTGTGATCAAGATGGAATCATCCGCCTTCGGTATTTGAGGAGATTAACTGAAGGAATTTGATTGATAAAATGTAAATTATACATGAAAATATATGATTATTAATTCACATTAAGGCATAAAACATTCCAATCGTATGCATTTTATCATATTTTTTAGTATATATCTATCATTATATGAAAAATTAAGTTATATTCTCAAAATGCATTAATTTAGAGATAGTTATGATAGTTAAGAGAAATATGTAAAAATTAGACTATTCTCATTATTTATTTGAGACTATAATTAGGTTTTAATGTTAAATAATAAGAGAAAAACTCTTTATATACTCATTTATTTTTCTATCTTTATTTTCTAAGACAAATGAGTGTATTTTTTAAACAAAACTTTATTCTATTGTTATTTATTGAATTTGAATTTTTAGAATCATATATAATTTAATTTCTGATCCAATAAAACAAATTTAGATTAATTTAGAATTATAGTTTTTAAGATATGAATTTTCTAATTTTTAGGGACTTTTTTGGAATTTTTCTAAATTTTATTAATTTAATTTGATTTATTTTGAATTAAAATGAATAAAAATTATATTTTTATTGTTACACATATGTACGTGCGCATGTTCTTGGGTGCACGTGTGTGCGCATGTGCGCATATGTGTGATTAATGAGAATAAGCACCCTTTTCAGGACTTTCGCTTCTTATTAATCGCACATTACTTATATACGCGTCGGATTTCAATAATTTTCGTCATGTGAGACTGTTTTCTTCTGTTTTTATGCGCAGGCAATGTGGCAACATGTGGAGCGTCCGATCGAGCGATTTAATCACGATCGTTGATCATCACTTAAGTGAAAGGGTATGTGGCGCACTCTGATTCGTTGACATATCGTTTTCAAACGGTCTAATCTCAGCCGTTTCTCGAAGGAATTATAAAGATTGAGATTAAAATAGTTCAGGGACCCTGTGGACACGTGGATACATCTTGAGCGTCAGATGAAGATCAAACGACAGTCGTTTCATGTTTTTCTTCTTCATGCACAACAAAGCGAAATCTTAGCGGTTCATCTTTGATCCAACAGACAAAATTTAGGCGTAATGATTTGCATATAAGTGTTTCATCAAAGTCGTTGATCGAAGATTAAATTCTCGATCCAATGATTACGCCCAAATCTTCGTATATATACAGATGTTCTTCTACAATGTAAAGCATTATTAGGTCTTTCGAGTAATTAAACTATTTAGAAATCTCAATCCTTGATTCTCTTCCTTTCTTCGTCTTCTAGATCAATTTCCACGTCCAAGGAGTGTTTGAAAGTGAGATTTCATTGAGAGAATAGGGAGAAATCGATTCTTGAATGTCGACGATCATCTTCGAATTCATGAAACAAAAAGCCTTTGATCCAACGAGCAAGTGGATCAATGCGAGCACTATCTTGGGTTAGAATTTATGTTTTCCTCCTAATCTCTCTTCCTATAACATTAGATTGCAATTACGAATTGTCGATTAGTCAAATTTTAGATTTAATTTCGGTTTTCTCTCTCTCTCTGTTCCAATTTTTTGTCTAATTTTTGCTCGTTGATTTCTTCGCGAAACTTGATCCAAATTTTGTGATTTTTGATTCCATGGATTCATATTTGAGATGTCTTTCTAAAAATATTAAAATCCTTAATTTTCCATCTCAATTTATTATCCGATTTGATCAAATTGCAAAGAGTTTCTCAAAAATGCCTTAATTCTCCGTGGATTCAACCTTTATTCACCTCTATACTATCTAATTCATGATTATTTCTCTAAATTGGTGAGTTCAAAATTATTTTTGACACGTCTCCACATGTAATCAATAACCTTGTGGATTCGTCTCATTAGAGATGTGATGAAAATCTTTGGCCAAGGTAATGAAAACATTGGAGAAGGAGCTCCTCATGATTTCCTACTCTCATCAGTACTAACTTGAGTAATTGATTAAGGTTTGATAGTTGACCATACCCTAAGTTATTCATGAGTCTAGTACAGATGAAGGATTATACATACATGGTAATCAATGATGGAAAGGTTCCATAAGTGAGTTCTTATATATTCCATATCTCCTAGTGTACGTAGTGTAGCTTGGCACCCAATAAGCTGACAACTCAACCTATCAATTGGGTTAAATCAATCCTTGATTGATAAATCTATATATTGATATGGATAAATAATTAAATTTTACCAATAATATGTTATTTGGTCTATAGAGTTATTAACTAGTAAGATATATGGGCCTAGAGGGTCACACACATAAGGTCTATGAATGTTGGTGGATATAGACATAATTATGATGGTTTTTATGAAAAATCCATGTACCAAATGTCTATAAATCGGGGGAGAACGACCACAACTCAAGATGATCATGCAAGTCTTGTGAGAATTCTCTCATTTCTTCTCTTTCTTTCTTGGTGAAGAGCTTTGAAGAGGATATCTAACCATTCGGAGACCAGGTGGATACTGCTAGAGGCTAGATACTTGAATAGCTTTAAGAAATTCTTCAAAGGGACCATGTAAGTATGTTTTCTCATACATACTAGATGATAAGGTCATCTATTATTGATGCCTTAATATATTGAATATAGGATTCAATGTATTCTACTGCATTTGATGGTTTGATCAAAATTTTAGAAGTTTATCGACCTTAGAACCCAACAGTTCTTCATCTTCTTTGACTAATCTATTAATCTATTAATCGCCTTGAAAAGTGACTCTATCATCTCTCTTTCTCTCTCTCTATCCTTGCATCAAACTCTCCGTCTTGTGGCTTGAAGCACAACCTAGTGCTCTTGCAAACCATGCTAGGTCTACGACACCCCGTGACATTGAAATGACCCAATTGGACCATGGCCCATGCTAGAGAAGATATTGTCCAAGGCATCGATTGAGAACCCTACTTAGAATACTAGGTCACCTCCATTGCTATAGTTTTCTGTTACATCACTAAGGCATTCTATGGCCTCAAAAATTGATTGCTTATGGTTTGGTTTCTTTACAATCTTAATAAAGCCCTAATTATCGATAGAGTAGAGGAAATCCCTAAATTCTTGGTATAAGTGGATGACATCATGAACGTTTTGAGCCACATTGTTGAGGCCTAATTTCCTCCTCACCAATTGGCACTGGTCCTTGAGATCAAACACATGGGCTTATTGTTGTATTTCTTGGACCTTAAAATTCACTTTATGACCATCAGTATCTTTGACAAATAGTGAAAGTATCCATTTGACTTTCTTCAGGAACTTGAAAATTTGACTTTGCAAACCATTGGATACTCTCATTGAAGCGAACATGTTTGGTGGCCAATATTCCAACTAAAATTTAGTTACCAAGCTCATAACCAACACTCAACCCCAACATAACCTACACAATCAATGTTTTGATTCATATAATGTATATGCATCAAGCACCTCACCTCCACATCTCTACGTGTTATCTCAAAGGTATGGTGGGCCATTGGATTCTATTTTGGTGGGTTGCTCAAGCCCACCTAGAAGTCAACATGGATGCATATTAGGTTGGCTCACAAGTTGATTGTTGTTCCACCATCGATTATTGCACCTTACTTGGTGATAATTTGACAATAGAGTATAAAAAAAAAAGTTAGTGGCTGCTTGATTGAGAAGAAAAGGCATTTTTCATGCTTTGACCCAAGGATTATGCAAAGCCATCAAGATCTAGTAACTCTAGAATTATATTTGACCTCCAAGTCATCACCCAATTCAATTATTCTGAGACACCAAACCTATCATCAGCGTCATCCATGATTCATTCTGGAACATGAAGCACGTAGAAGTGGATAGCCTCTTCATCAAGGAGAACCTCGAGACAGGAGATTTCTGCACCCTACACATTTTGTTTGGTCAACTATGGCCAGACATCTTCCCCTTGTGTGGTCCAACAATCTCTGTGACAAGCTAGGCATGGATGACATCTCTCTCTCTCTCTCTCTCTTTCTCTCGCTCTCTCTCTCTCCTCTGTTATTTATTGTTATGTATAAATAACAAGGGCTTCAGAGCCCGTAGTAAGGCCTCAATTATTGTACTCCATCTCTTCTCCTCCATCAGTCCGGGGTTAGGTTTTCCACCATCTACATCCATATGAACTCTAGTCTCTTCGGACTACAGATTTTTCTTCATTCCCCAGCTGGCTAGGAAAATGACGTTGTCCCCACAAACTCTACCGTCCACTATAGACATCTGATCCAAAAAAAACTGTAAATTGTTGCAGCTCCAATGATATGGCTGATTTCTCCCTTCATCTTCAACATTTGACCATCGTTATGCCCCTTCCACTTTTTCCTCACGCACAAAAAGTCAGTCCTCATCATGATTGAAGCTCTTGACTCTTCCTGCATACCTTAAAAGAATAATTGAAGCCAGGCTCTTACTGGGCATCTCTCCCGGGCTGGGAAGTCCCAATTTTTAAGAAACCCTGTCCCCCTGCGCTCCCTACCAGAAGAGTTACTGCTGAGTCGTCATCTGTGGATCCAACCCGTTTCGAAGAAAGCCCTGAGATGTATTCTGAACGAGGTATTATCTCGGAGAAGCCTATCGTGTATAAATTTTGAAAGAACAAAAAAGAGATCTTGGGTGAAATTGTTGGATCCTAGATCATGTTCCCCGATTTTTCTGTCCCGTTTTGGGATTAACTCCCTCGCCAATTTCACCGTTAATTGACCTTTTTCTGCGTTCCGCCATTAACATCGACCAATAGAACGCGAGTCTCGTTTGATTTTGATAGCAAAATAACTCTTGAGGCGTTTCAACTTCAGTCCTGGATTAGTTGTGACGAAATCATCACCTCTGGCAATGGGTCCCTCTCCTAATCATTCATCGTGGTCCAGCTGATATTAAAAGGAACATGGTCTAGATAGGAAAACATTTTTTACACTCTTCCCTCTGATTCGTCTTCTTGTTTCGGCCATGAGTCATGCCAGCTTGATTCTTAGCGTGCATAATCGTCGACTTCTTCGTGGTCTCTGGATTCCGGTCCTCGATGAATGAGTCTCCGCATAATCGTTGAGTTACTCTGGATGTGAAAAAAAATACGCCTTCTCTAACAGCAGCATGTGACGCCGTTACTCTGGGCTTAACTTTTAGTCCGAAGACTTTTCTAACATCCTACAGTGCTACGGAGTAGAGATCACTGGAATCATGTCTCTGAGCGGCGGGCCGTCCAGTTCTGGTTCCAGCGCAAGCTCGAATCATTCTCCTCCATCTTACTCCCGACGATGCTCTGGTAAGCGCGAGTCAATCGAGGGAGGACCGAATTCAGATCTAACCGAATCGTTTTGCTCTTCTTCTCTTTCAAGGTTCCGTTCTTCGAACAATTGTCCTCGTAGGTTACGTATTCGAGCCCAATCTTCTTTGCCAGGTCATTGAACTTATCTGCGTGGCAAAGCACCTGGATGAAGACGCCCCCATGCCTCGTGAATAGCAAATGGGCCAGAGTAAATCTCCCCGAAACGTCCAGCACGGCGTCGGTTGAATTTAGAACTCTGTAAATCTCAGCTAGCTCTGTTCTGCTTTCGCTCTTCAGAAGCCGCACCTTGAAGCCTATCTCCCGGCAAAGCTCAACCAGCTCATTCTCATTATCTATCGTATTTGGCCCAATAATAATCGCCAGCTTCGGCTCCGTCAGAGAAGAAAGTTCTTCCTTCATCTCCAAACGTTCGAGATAGTGAACGTGGGGGCGGTAGGCGTTGTCGAGGAGACGCCGGAAGCCATGAATAGTCTGGTTAGCGAGCTCGCTGGGGTCTCTCAAACCGACGGTCAAATCTGGGAAACAGCGGGTGCGATTATCGCCGGAGAAGTCAACGGGGGGATATGCAGATAGCCGCGAGAGAATTTCCTGGTGCTTAGCTCGCCAGGAAGTCCGGTAGTTGTGAACGAGAAAAACCACTCGTCGGTTGAAGCGATGAGAGGTGATGTACAGTGGGATGAAACAGTCTCTGAGTCCGCCGGCGGTGAAGACGACGGCGGGGACGCGGTGTGTGACGTGGCACTTGTGCCGGCTATCGCTGGCTCGATTGAGGACGACGACCTGTAGCTTTAGCTTGAGGTCTTTTATTATGTTCACATTTTGGGCGTTGCTTCCTTTGAAAAAGAGGATGGAAGAGGAGGACGGGCTGGTGCGGATGTCGCCGCGGAGGACGCAGATGGAGGAGCCGTTTCGATCGCAGCAGATTGAGTTTTTGGGCAGTGAGGAGCAGCGGGGAGATGCCTCGTTTGAAGAGTTTTTTTCTCGGCTAAGTTTCCTGAGAAGACTAAAGCGCCGCCTTGTCAGGAAGATGAAAGAGAAGGAAAAGCGGAAGATCGTTGCGCTCTTACAAAAAGTTTCTGGGAAGTCGGGCTTGGGCTCGACAGTGATGAAGCGAGGAACGAGGAAGCCGCAGGAGGCGAGGAAGAAGATGAAGAGGAGACGGACAACGTGGCGATTCCCTCTCCCTCTGCTCTTCTTCATCTGCTTGGTCTCCTGAAGCCGCCGCCTTTTCGCCGCTCCCCTGATTCCGTTCTTAAGGCGCGCCGACGATTAATCGGTCGAATTGAAGAAAACGGAAGGATAAACGTCTGACTTTTTCCAATTTCATCTTTGGGATTGAAAGAAGCCGTTACGGGGAAGGATACGGGTGTCCCGCAATCCTTGACCGCCCAATGCTTATGAAAGGAAACGGTGGGTAGACGATGGTGGTTGTCATCGCAACGTAGCGTGAAAGTGGCAACGACCAGCTCAACAACTCGTGCATTATTTTTTTTAACAACCGTTGGCTCTTTCCCATTTTTTTTTATTTAAATTTCAGGGTCTCCGTTTAATTTTTATTTAAGTCCCCCCCCCTATTTTTTAATTTTAAATTTGTTCTCCTGTTTTTATTTAAATTGAAGGGATTCCTTCGTTTTTCTTCCCTATATTTTTACCTTTAAATTAAAAGGGTCTCCGATCTGGGTCTTCAAAACCTGGAAATAGAGACGAAATTGGGACATTCTTTTGACGCCATGAAAATATACGGCGGAGCTTGAGCCTTTCCTGCTTCGTGAACTATAACGGGGCAATTTCAGAGCTCGTCCCTCCAACTCCCAAATACTTATTGAAGTGTAGAAAAAATCTGAGAGAAATTCTGACGCAATCGAAAAACTTTGAACTGAAATGACAGCTCTTCCAATAACCTAGCGTGCTACAGTGTGAGATCTTTCCGGAAGAAGAAAGCTAGCATGCCATTCAAAGATAACCAAACCGACATTCAGTTTACAATACTAAATCGACCCTGATGGTGCAAAATTTTTCATAAATTCAATGAATAGGTTTGTTTAGGTTAGGTTTAGGTTAAGATTTAGGCATCACCAAACCATAATGGGCCTTTCCATAGTCCATTGGGCTATGAAAATGTTGCTTCAAAAAAATGAATATGTACAAGAGTAACATGTGCTTCCTTTCACTATTCAGCCATGTGTGACTATATTGATTGGTCTATATGACTAAAATTAAACAAATAAATTATGGCTACAAATAGGACTTTAATAGATGATTTACACTTTTGAAACATGCATACTTACATGTGTGACAAGCCAAAAGTATGGGATCATTGAAAATACACGATCACCTAACAAATACAAGTCCAAACTCAATTAATTTGATTATCAATTAATTATAATTAGTTAATAAGGGTTCAATCCACGAACAATTAGAGTTAATTTTTGGAATAATTTAGAATTCAATTATATTGAACAACAAAATGAGATGAAAATTTTGGGGAAATTATAGATTTAGAAAGCCGAAAGATAGGTCTTTTCGAGGAATAAAAATTGATATAAAGTAGATTTAAGGCAAATGATAAATCAAAAAGAGAATCTATAGAGAGAAAATCACAACCAATTAGAGAGAAAGTGACAAAAATAATGAGTTCTCTTTAGCTGTCATTCTAAATTAAAATCTCATGATAAGTGAAACTAAGACTCAACTAACCACAAATCATCAAGAAAATGACATGATTAATCTTAGGACCAAGGCTTTTTCAAATTGACATCTTCTTGGAAAAATTTAAAGTTCAATTAGCAAATTTTCATAGTTCTCTTAACAAAAACTTGATTTCAAATGCCCAATAGATGTTGAAATGAGAGTAAAACCATTCTAGATAAAGAGGTATAAGAAACATCATTCCAATGGCAAAATGTAATTGAGAATTTTCATAAATGCTTATTCCATTGAAGATATAGTTTAAAGAGGAGGGGATTTGGGCCTAGCCATCTGATTACCTTTTCACATGCAATGGATGGCAATAATTAAAGACATGAGAAACAAGTCAATGTCTTTAAGCTTTTTCCAAGCTTTGTCTTTAAGTCAATATGAATTTTATTTGGTTTAGGGAAGTTCTTGAAATTTTCTTTTGATTTCAATGAATTTTTCGAAGCATTAAAATGCAAAAATAGTTGAGACCCATGATAGAAGCTTAGATGGAAGCACGTAGGTGTCACATATGGAGTGCCTAAGTGGCTCATTTGAGACTTTTGTCTATCACAGTATGTGTGGAAAGATATGATTTATTGGTGTGTCATGGATATGAAATTTCCATAAAAAGGCTTAACTTATTTTCACGTTTATGTTTTATATATTGGAGACAATGATTGATTTCAGCTATCAGATGAGTGAACTTTGGCTCATCGGCGGCATGAAGTGAAGAGGCGATGTGACAATCAATATTCATTTAACATGCATCAGCTAGATGCGACTTAATCATTTATTGGTTTCCTAGATCTTATTATGATTGTTGATATTCACTTAAAGAAAACTAATGGAAGTGAATTAATCATAATGACATCCTCTCTTGAGGTGAAACAGGGGACATTAAGAGTATTACTCTGCGAACAAATATGAGATGTTGATTTAGTGAAACAAGAGCCAACTCAATAGAAATGGAACAAATAAATGGGGAAAATGAAGAAAGATTCTTGTCTCCCAAGGAAAAGTCCAATAACCATGAATTAAATCTCCAAATTAGTATACAAATCCACTCTCTCGCTCTCTTCATTAAAACTTGTGTTTAGAAAATAGAGCTTAGTGAAGCCCCAAATCTCATTCTCTCACCAAATTGGCAAATGGATTGCAATAGTTTACGCTTCCCATGCAAATTTTTTACTTATTAGAGAAAAATTTAGATGAAATGTATTGATCCAGTGATAGTTAGTCATTTCATCATTTGTTTCAAGTTAGTAGGAAACTTCTCTATGCATGCAAGAGTTATTATGTTTATTCTTCTTTTAATTTCATTTAATTAGGCTAACTAGATTAATTTCCCTTGACTCTATGAAATTTTCTCCAACAATCGTGAAGATCTTTGTTTATTCTCCTTTTTCCAAATTCTAATAATTTGAAATTTGATTTAGTGGATTCATTTTTTCCTACGCTTTCACTTTTTTATATTTGTATGATCATTAATTCATTTCATTTGATTAATGCCGAAGAGTTTCTAATATATTTCTCGACGAACCTTAATTTTCATAGTCACGCCTATAATTAATTTTCCAACTGAAGTGAGTTCGATGACCCTCGCAGGTCGGTTACTTGATCATAGTGAGATTGATAATCAAGGCTTGTTTGGTCGATCACGCTTGTCTTGCAATCCACGCACTCGGTCACTCAGAACGGTGTGCTTTTCTGACACTCGCTAGGGCTTTTTCGGGTTTTCCCAATTCCCAGTTCTTCCCCCCTCCCGCCCAAACTCTGCCCCACTGTCCACTTCCAACTCTCTCCGGCACTCAGGAGCCAGGCAGATCATCGCCGTCGACCTCCGCTTCTGCTGTAGTCCCCGCTATCCCTTTCTCTCGCATCGAGAACGGTCTAAATGTCTAGCAATCGTCTCCAATTGGAGGAAATTGAGGGCGACCGCGATGGTACCTCGGATTTCGTCTTCTTCAAGATAGGCTCGTCCGTCCCTCTGAAGCGCGAATATTCCAGCTTCGATTTATCTAGGCCTCCGGGACGCCCTTTAGCCGTCTCCGAACAATACGGCGCGATATTCATCGTCAGCGACGGAGGTAATCGTTATATTTGAATTCGGTGTAGGTTTTGGGGTAATCAATATTCGATTTGGCAGGATTTATGGTCGTGAAGACCGTTGATGCCATTGCGGCGGCGAAAAGTATCAAAGAAGTGGAAAAAGGAGACAGAAAAAGAGCGGAGATCGATAGTCTGTGCGTTCAGGAGAAAAGTATTCTGGATGTTCAGATTGGGAATGTTCACATTTTGGCTGTCTCAACGGACTCTTCGATTCTCGCTGCTATCGTTGGTGGAGTTGTTCACTTCTTTCTAATTTCCTCGCTCATGCAAAAGGTACTTAGTATCGTGCCTGAATTGTGAGGTATGGTTGAATCAAGCATTTATGGATTTTCAATTTTATATTTTTCAGAAGCAAGAGGCTGCTTTTGTTCTATCAATAGGTGGTTCCAGTGGGGCTAAGGATTTTTTATGGCGGAAAAACAGGGAAACCTCTTTTATCGTGCTATGTGACTCTGGCCAGTTATACCATGGAAATATGAAGGATGATTTGAAGAGTATTATGGATGGTGTAGAGGCTGGTTTGTTTGCATACCTCTTTGTTTTTGGGATACGATGTTAGGTTTCCTGCACGTTCAAAATTAAATGTCTCTCTCTGTGGATTTATTTGTTCTCGTTGTGATATGCTGCTTTTTAGTTTTCAAAAACATAATCGATCGGGTTTCTGGTTAGACTCTCGATCTTGGGAGCTGCTTATTAATTTGTTGCAATGGAACAAGAATGAGATCATACATACTATGGACAGAGACTTACAAGTAAGTTATAGAATGCACATAAGCCACGATTGTCTGTTCAATGTGTAAAGCATCTACGCATTACTATTCTTCTTTCCTAAAAAGGAGATAGCAACACGGAAAAATAGATTGTGAAATAAGAGGAAAGATCATTCTTTTCCCTCGATTAATATCTATATGCGCTCATTCACTTATGCCAAATGCCAACCATCATAGCTTCATGTTCATAAATACCCTCTGTACCTCTTCCTTGTACTCCAAGCAGATGTTAGCTTCAAATGGTTTCACATGAGACAGCCTAATATTCAACTTCAGAGTTCCCACAAGTATATGATAACTTATGTGTAATGCTAGAAATTTTTTTTCTAACCCTCAAATGACAGTGCATACTCTAATCTGTTCCATCAAAGACATTTTTATTCCTTGCTACTGACTTCAATACATTTCATCCAGGCCATGGCAAATGTATGGCGACCAGTATTTCAATCGATTTTATTCAATCTTTGCCATATGTTATTGTGCTTGTGCTTCACAGCTTTTTTCATGCACTAACTTCACCTCTTGGCTGAGTGAAAATTTATTCTGACCTAGTCCCTCAATAATGACTTTACTGTTATTTTAGAGTGGGGAAGGGGTGCAGTGAAACAAGCTGAACTGAATATTCAGCTAGTCGAGACTCTAATTCAATGATGACTAATTCATAGACGATTTGACAGATTACTGATAGGTAGACTTGAAATTAGGTCACAGCTATTTTTTAGAAGAAAAAGAGGAGGATCACCTTCGATCAGTGATCCACCTGATTAGGTCACAGCTAATGATCTGTACTTTGTGTAACATTATATTGATCTCGTGGCATATGCCAACCTCTGTTTTATGTTGTTATAAAGACTTTATTTCTTTCTTTTTTAACTTTAGATACAAGTTGAGCACTGTTTGTGCGCATCACTGGAAAGAGATTCCTTATTGTTTATTCAGCGGAGGTCGATGTTATCTCGAATCTCTTGCATTATATATCATCTCAAATCCCTCTTTTAAACAATTATTTTGAGTGGGTGTTGTAAAATATTTCAACATACATGAGTGGGTGTTGTAAAATCTCTTGCATTTGATTGTGGTATGATCCTCCCAGGTGTTTGGTAATTCCGCCTTTACATTACATTTTCACATAAGATTACACTCATTGCATTTTTCTCTTAAGGTTTGGACTATATTTATATCACCGTATTTTCTAAATGGCCTAATTGTTTTGTGCCTGCAATGATCATGAAGAAAATTTTGATGGGATTTTTCAGTTAATATTTCAGACAACATTGTTGTTCTCTCAGCCATTTATACTTAGCAGACTTGCCTTCATGCAGCCGATTGGAGTGTAGAGGGCGATTTTCTTGTGGTGGCAAAACATAAGGTTTTGATCATTTTGTCGTCTGATTACAAGGAGAAGCTCAGCATGTCTCTGGCATTCGAGACTTGGATAGACAATTCAGATTCAAGTCTCACTGTTAAAGGTTTTCTCTTGTTTTTTCTGGGTTTATTTTTATTTGATTCATATTTTTCCCAGAGGGATTTTTAGATGATCCTGTTATATTTTCTTATACTCGTTTTTATCCATCCCCATGTAAGTAAGATTACTTACCTTCCTGACCAGTTGACCAGTAGATAACATTTTCTAATTAGGCATACCTTTGTCTTTCATTAAAATACCTTTGTCTTTCATTTATTTGATGGACAGTTGGTTTAAAAGGTTGGTGGATCCTCTCACACATGATAGATAGGAGAGAAACATTAACTCAGAGCCATGGAAACTTGAAAAACACGTACCTCTAACTTCAAGAAACAGTACTTGTCTTGGTAATAAAATCAACCTTACCTGCCTCTGTTATTTTAAAAAAAAATCAAGTCATGATGTACATGATTCATTTCTCGTGGGTGTTTTGGGTTTAATCTTCCCTTCTACTGTTTTTTAGCTTCCAAAATCTGCTAGTTGATATTCCGTTGCTGACCCAGAATCTTCTTTTTCTCTTGTAACACATGACAGTGGATTCCGTCAAGTGGGTTAGAAGGGATAGCATTGTCATAGGGTGCATTCAGGTTAATGAAGACAGTGAAGAGACTGACTACATGGTTCAAGTAATCACTACGAAGGAGGCTCGATTTGATGAGGTCACTCACTGTGGTATCTGTAGGCAGGATTTCATAATTTTATTTTATTCTCATGGTGTGTCCCTTATCTTTGAGTTGTAGAAAAGGTTAATCAGGTTATAACTACGTGTCAATGTGCTAGAAAGTTTTCTTGTATAATGTACAAGATATGAAATATCTTAACTGGGTGAGTTTGCAAGTGTAACATGCTGGAAATGTTATCAATTCTGATTTCACTTTTCTTGCTTTTGTTCTTCATGTTTTTGTGTCACATCATTATATTCCACCTCAGTAGTTACCATTCTACACTATTTTGACCAGGAGATTTATTGGTAATCCATAGTAGAACTATCCAAGAAAAAATTTATAGGAGGATCTGTTAGTAAATCCTGGGACCAATTTGAATCATTCAAAGCCATGTTCTTCTGGGAAAACATGGAGGGGTATTCTTCCACATTGCCTTTGGCAGGGGGATACTCTTTTTTTTTAAAATCAAAAAGGGTAGATCATAGGCGGTCAGTGAACTCCCCGTTGCAATTGATCTATATATGCTTATTTACGCCTTTCTCTGTACTCACCCCCTCCCAGGCTATATACCGCTCTACACCAACTTGAAACAAAACCCCGTACATCATGTTCTACTCTGTCTGCCGGGAGCATCCACCCCTTGAATACAACCTCATTATGGTGCAGCTAGATGGCCTCTAGTGCTGCAAGGATCGTTCCCTACTCCGCCTCCCTTTTAAACACTCCACCCCTGAAAGAGCCCCAGAATGCCCCATCAGAGGTGATGTCCACCCCTGGGATGTTCTGTCTAGTCCAGATCTGCTGTGCAAAAGGTCATTCAAAGAAAAGGTAGGAGCAATCCTCCTCCCCCTCCCCACCTGTGCATATAACACACTCTGTTGAGGCCTCTGTGAACATTTCTTCTGGAACACCAGCATCTGAGAGGCAGCTGACCAAAAATCCGCATCCTTAGGGGAACTTTTTGCTCCCAGAGGAGTCTACATGCGTGGATGGTTTCTGGATTTTCCTTGCTCCATCTATCTTTCATCTTCTTGTAGACTCCCCGAACAGAGGAAGAGGTCCTGCCCAACTCCTAACCATCTTTTGTCTCACTCATGGGTTTTACATGTAATCGGGATGTTTGCATCCCCAAGAGGTAGTCCATCCTGCAGTCTGACAGGACCCCACTAGAATGGGTTCCACTTGTCATCCCAGCACTTCCTATTGGTGGCTTCATAGTCTCTCGCCTGGGCAAACAATCAACGTAACTTGCTGCATAGTGTTGAAGAATTAAGGACATCACAAATTCCCCTCATTATTTCTAGAATTGTGTTTATACCTGTTTTTATTGACATATGTACCCTATCGCGTGTTACCATTGGGGAACTGACCGTTAGACTGTAACGGTCAAATCCGCCTGTATAAAAGGCCTTCCATGCATTAATGAAACTTAACCTTTTCTGCTCCTATCTTCTCTCCGTGCACAAGATCTGCCTAAGATAAACTTCCTATCTAGCAAAGGGGCAGTGTTTTCTCCACACATAGTGTTCCCCCATTCGACCTGTCATCCAGCCAGTAGTGGAATAGGGAGCTGTCTCCCAGCCTGGCAAAAAGGTGTAATTGGACTTGTGGGAAAGCCCGTCGCAGGCCTTGCCAGAACACTGATGCCCCGTGCTCTGGCACTATGCACCTTTCCAAATCTAGGCACGTGCCACAACACTCCAATACCTTTATAGCTGGATCCTCCTCTGAAATCATAATTGTTCTGGCCCTTTTTGTCCAGAGTGAGAGAATCATACTCTGTATATTCAACACTTCCAGCTCTCCTGAGTGGAGAGGTCTACAAATCACATCCAATGCAATTTGTACCAGCATTGTACCCCTTCTTTTCCCTGCCCCTGTTCCTCTCCCAGAAAACCTCCCCATCAATGGGTACCTTAAAAACTGATAGGTAAAAGATAGTGATCACAGCAAGCACTGAAAGCACTGTAGATGGCTCTTTTTTTCTTGTCCTGTGAATATCAATGTTAACTTTCCCAAATGGTCTACCAAATTTATAGGGATTCCCAATCCTCTCCACCAAATGATCAAGAACTGACTTCCCATTTATAGCCTTCATGCTGGCTGTTGGGTATTGAACGAGAGGCTTTATCATCCACTAGGCTTCATTAATGTACAAGAGGTGCACCGGGGTGGAGAGGAAGTCCAGAGTTAAAGGTGCTCAGGCTTGGGCTGTGCAGGAATGAGTGACCTCCCAGGAGGAGAGGCACCAGGGTGGAGAAGAACTCTGGAGTTAAGCCTGGGCTGCGCAGGGATGTGTGGCTTCCTGGGAAAAAGGATGAGAGAACTCCAAGGTTAAGGATTCTCAGGCTTGGGCAGCCCGGGGATGGGTGACCTCTTGGGTGGGAAGAAGAGGGTAGTTGTACCAGTTGATCATCAATTTTGGATGATCTTCCTTTAATATTAAAACAAAAATCAAAATTAACTTTAAAGGTGCCACTAAATTGTGGCCAGGTCTAATGCCCTTTGTTTTTTTTTAAAGTTATTCTTATGCCATGTGTGGCGTATTTTGGATTCAAAGAATAATTTTATGTCATCTTTTTTCCCTGTCAGCTTGTATTTTAAAATATTTCTCTTTCTTACCTGTCCTATATTTTCAGGCTTCCTCAAATGCAACAGTTGTTACTTTCATTGATCTATTTCGCGGTATTGTAGATGACATAGTACCACCTGGCAGGGGGCCCCACTTATTTTTGAGTTATCTGAAGAACTGGTATTGTTTCATTGAAGCTCATTGTTGTCATTTAAAAAAAAAAAATTCTTTGATAGAGCAAACCTTGGTCTCCAACTGACTTGGAGAAAAAATCTCAATGATGGTTGGCTTCTGGTCATCCTTACTTTTACTAGTTTCTAGTTCCCAATTTATGGCTTTAAATATTTTTTTAGCTATACCATATATACCAAATTTATGTAGAATCATATAAAATGCAACATGTTATGTTTAGTTTTCTCAAATTCAGTGCTTTGATGGTTAAGTTGAGGAATAGAGAGGGATCAAGATTAGAAAGAACATAAAAATCAAAGGTTGATTATTCACATCTACTTAGCTAATATATACCAGGCAGGTTACAAGTAAAAGATGTAATATCAGGAATCCGATATTACCTTTAACTGTGAATCTACAAACGTAGTAATTTAATGATAACGTCCTAGGAGTATTTTACTGTAAAACTCCCAAGTTTCTAATAATTACAGAAATATTCTTTTATCTTCTTTACACTCCCCCTCAAGCTGAGGAGTGCATATCCAGCAACCCCAGCTTGCCAATTAGGGTCACAAAACATTCCGTTGGCAATCCCTTAGTCAGCACATCAGTTCTTTGTTCAGCTGAATCAATATATTGAGTGTAGATCTTGTTTGTCTTCAAAGTTTCCTTGATAAAATGTCGATCAATGTTGACATGCTTTATGGGATCATGTTGCACTGGATTATGTGCAATACATATTGTTGCAGAAGGGTATGAGTGGTGACTCTGTCTCAATCTTGAGATCCTTCAATTGGCCTGTGATCCATACTAATTATGTGAGCTGGTTAGCCAAGGCCCTGAATGCAGCCTCAGTACTCGATTGCAAGACTACTTCTTGCTTCTTCTCCTAGAAATGTCAAAATCCAGTGGTTGAACTGTGATCAACCAAAGATCCAACAAAGTCAGAGTTAGTGTGTACATCTAGAGTAAGCTTAACCAGGGCATTGAAGAGTAGTGCACATCCAGTCATTCCTTTGAAGTATCAGAGTACTACGTGAGCTGCTTGCAAATGTGAGATTCTAGTACTAATGTTTGAATTGACTGAGTACATTAATGGCACAAAAATTATAATCTGGACGAGTATGCACAAAGATAGATTAACCTTCCTAATAATCTCTTATAAGGTCCTACATCTACGTGTTGGTCAGTGTCATGAAGGCATAATTTGTGATTTAAGTTTTAGCAGGTTGATTTTCTGGAGGGAGTCGAAGGAGGGAAGGGGTTTGGCTCTAGTAGCATGGGACGACATTTGTACACCGACTGATCAGGGTGGTCTAGGGGTACCACACTTGAATACGATGAATGTGGCTTTGTTGATGAAATGGGTCAAGCGAATTATAGGCCCGGAGGAAGATGTGATTAGATCTGTGATGAGGGATAGATATGGAGCAGGTGTGGATTGGGAGAAGATGACGACCAGAGTGAGGGGAGCCTCGGCTTTCTGGCGGGGACTAGGGAAGGTGGTCCCTAGCATACAAAAATTCTTCTCAGCTAGTTTGGGTGACGGTAATTTGTTTCGCTTTTGGCTGGACGAGTGGTCGGATAAGGGGTGCCTAAGAGGGAAATTTCCACGGCTGTTCGCGATAACCCAACATCCGCAAGGTACAGTCAAAGATTGCTGGGATGGAGGGTGGAGCCCGTCTCTTGCGGTTCAGTTATCGGATCAGAGGTTGGAAGAGTTTTTGAGTATGCAGCAGATGTTGGAGGGGTGGAGGCCTAGGGAAGGGGCCAGGGATGAATGGATTTGGAAGAAGGACACCTTTTCAGTTCGAGGGCTGTATCAGCAGTTGAGGACGGCCCAACATGTAGACCCTACAGTTCATGAATTTTCCAGTAGGTCTCCGTTGTGAGTCTGTGTTTGCAGCAGAAATCACACCAGAAGGCATCCTTTGCATCCCCCCTTTTCTTTTGGAATGTCTTCTTAATATTAGCTGGCTGCTGGGTTGGAAAGGTTTTCTGACCAGGTGGTTGAATTAAGTGTTGATTCAAAGGTATTGGAGCTAGAGTGATATTTGTTTTTGTAGAATAAGCTTGGCTTTCTACCTGAGGCACAATACTCATGGCATTGCGTCTACTTTCTTCAGTTGTTGTGTGAACTGCCTGTTAGACCCTGAGGAAGAGAGTTCCTGTAGCAGCTGCGAGACTTGCATTTGGGTTTCTGGAAGGACTCATCTCACTCCAAATTTCGTACCCCTTAAATAAGGTTTGTATAAGTGTTGTGGGTTGGACGCAATAAATTGATTAAGTGGATCCAATAGGACTCTAAATGGACCCACATATGGATAATGTTCTAATATAAAGGATATGAGGGTTTAAACATAAAAGCCAAGGGAAAAATGGGAAAAACAATAGAGAAAGCTAATGCTACCGCTTCATCAAATGATAATTGATGCCCCCGATTGAACAATGTGATTCACATGTTTTCAAATTCTGGTAGTAATCCGGTGAGAAAGTGGTTGTTTCATCCTATGAGTATTTATTCTCTTGAAGTGGATCTGTAGGAAAGGGCCGATAGTAGTCGATTTCACCCTATAATTTCTTATGATCATTTGAGTATTCCATCACACTTTGTTGCTCCTGTAACATCTTCATTGCTCTTTTATTTAGGTCCTCTAGCTTGATTCATTTTCCTTTTAGGGGTAGAGCTGATCAACTGCTTTTCAAATTTCTTTTAAAGAGTTGTAATCCATGGGCCAATCAGTTAGCTCTAGTTACATGGAGTCCAGCAGCCAAGTACGCAGAATGTTCTTCTCATTTACCTATCTTGAATGTTTGGGTGCTTCTGCCTATGGACAAAACTCGATCAGATGATAATCCTGTTTCCAAGGACATAAAGTTCTCTTCACAAATGATGCTACTGATAAAGTTTTGCTCCAGTAAACACACTTTGGGGCGTGATTGGTGTAAGGTGCATTAGTGTTATGGTACCTGGAGTCACCAGAGGAGCAAGAGCCAGACTGGAAGGCGGAATGATTGGTTGAGTGGAAGACTTACCTTCTTCCTTTGACATTGCTTAAAGAGTGGAGAGAATTTCTTCTTGTGTCACTTCCTATTAGATGAATGCTAACTTCAGACCTAGTCAGATAGCAGTTCGTTAGGTATAACTTTGCAGTACTTTCTCAATTTCTCGCCGATCAAGAATCCTGTAGTGTAAGGTTGCCTTCAGATTAGAGGGTCGAACCTCCTGCAGATATGCAGAAGAGGAGGTCAATCCTCTTCCAACAGGCTAGGGTTAATCCAGCTATAAATTTGTTGGTTTCCACTACACTGCATGGCATGTTCATTGCTAGTAGTGGCTTTAGGAAAAACATCAGAATGGTAAAAAGCAGAATCAATCTTACTATAGGATTGCTCTGATGCCATGTCAAATAAAGTGCTTCGATCGTTAAGTTAAGGAATAGAGAAAGATCGCAATTAGAAAGAGCATAAAATCAGAAGTTAGTTATTCATATCTACTTAGCCCTATATATACCAGGCAGATTACGAGTAAAAGAACAAATCGGGAATCTGATAAATCACTAACTGTGAATCTACAACTGTACTAATCTAACTGTAACATCCTGGTGGTATCTTACTATAATATTCTTTGATTTCTTATAATTACAGGAATATTAATTTGTCCTGTTAACAACTATTATGGTGTTTGCCATCTGCTTTGGAAATTGAATTTTTCATTTTTTTTGCTAGGGAACTAGCTTTTGTTGCAAACCGGAAGAATACTGATGAACATGTTGTGCTGTTAGCATGGTCAGGAGATGATGTAGAAAGACCAACTTGTCTGGAATTTGAACAAGAAAAGTTTATACCACGGATTGATCTTCAAGGTATTGATATTACATCATTTCTTAGGTTTGACGTTGTATGATTTCTGGTGTCTGTTCGTGAGTCTGATGTAAATATCTTCTTCCAGAGAGCGGTGATGATAATCTTTTATTAGGAATTGATATAGACAGATTGTCTATTCATGAGAAACTGGAGTTCATAGCTGATTCAGAAGTCAAGGTTCTCTCCCCTCAGTGTATCCTGGTGTGTCTTTCATGTGAAGGAAAGCTCATTATGTTTCATGTTGCAAGGTGACCATTCACCTTGCCGTTGTGTGGAATTTTCTGGAATGTCTTAGAAAGAATACCTTTTTGTAACATTGTAGACTCTCATTGGTGTTCTTTGTAGATTATCAGAGCCTGCTTATTCTCCAAACAATTTAAAAGCTCTTGCCAAAGCAGATTTTTCATCAGTTTTGCTCTCAGGGGATGATAAAAGCATTCCAACAGATGATAAACTCGAGGCAAGTGCCCAGAAACTAACCATAAACAATGGTAATGACTATAAAACTCGTTTATGAGTATATTTTATTTTCGTTCTATCATCATATTACACTCAGGAAATTTGATTATGTTTATTAGCTCCCACAACTCCAGAATCAAGAACTGTTGAAGCTGCTGCATTTTCTTCAGTAGCAGTACAGAAAAACTTGTTTCTCCAATCAAGGATACAGATAAGGAACAAGTTCCACGATCGCCTGCTGAACTTGGGACATCTATGAATCCACTATCTTCAGTGTCTTTATTGGGAGATCAAAGTAGTGAAGCATCTGCAACAGTGGGATTAAGGAAAGTATTCTCGATGAATGAAGATGAAGGTCTAACGTCTGGTCCTTTTAGATCACAGTCGGCTGACAAACCTGGTGATTTTGATGGAATTAAGTTGCAATCTCCACTGTTAAACTTATCTGGATCCACTCTAGGTTATTCTCAAGGAACTGTCAGACCCCAAAGAAACAATACAGTTCAGGGTTTTCCTGGTGGAGCTGCATCAAGCCTGAAGCTCTCCCAGGAATCCAGGTTTGTGACGCCTTTTGACCAGAGCAAAGTCTCTCTAAAATCAGAAAATATTGAATTTGCATCCTCAGGAAGGGATATTTCTATACCTGGAAATTTTGATATCTCCAACAGGTTTCATGGGATTCAGGAGTCTGAAGTAAAGTTAATAAAGCAGTTTTACAGTGTATGATTTTCCCCTGGTCTCCTTTCCCTTTTGAAGGATCACTGTTTGTAACCCTAAATTCCTTTATTTGGGTTTTTTCCTTTTTACAAATTGATTATTGTGAAATAAATGGTTTAATATTGTGAGATTGCAGCTTTGCCAAGAAGGAGAGAATGAAGATGGACAGTGAGCAGAAGTACAGAGAAAATAGATAGACAAAAGAAGAATATATTTCATAGAAGAGTACACACAGATTTTATATAAGAAGGAAAAAAGATGAGCTAGCCGTTTGTAACGGCTAGCTGTAACGGCTAGTAAAAACTAGCCGTTGTAACGGCTAGTTTTCTAGCCGTTACCCGATTCTGTCAAACTTAACAGAATCGGGTAATACTAAAATTAATGGTTAAACAGATCATTAATTTTAATCATCTTTAGACTATCTTTTATATACATTGAGCCCATAGGCTCATCTATACATGAATTCCTAACACTCCCCCTCAAGTGCTGGAATGCATATTCTTCATTCCAAGCTTGGAGACCAAATATTGCAGAGTCTTGGTGGGGAGACCCTTGGTGAAGATATCCGCACACTGTTCCTCTGAGCTCACATGCTCTGTCTTCAAGATGCCTTGCTCCAAGTGTTCTTGAATATAAAACCTGTCAATATTCACATGTTTTATCTTGTCATGATATACTGGATCATGAGCCAAACAGATAGCTGATTTGTTATCGCAGCGGATGATAATTGGTTTGATATAGGAGATCCTCAATTCCTCAAGTAGATGCTTCATCCACATTGCCTCATCAATGCCCTTAGACATGGCTCTAAATTCAGCCTCTGTGCTGGATTTAGAAACCACACTTTGCTTTTTGCTCCTCCATGTAACTAGATTTCCTCCAAATAAGGTACAATACCCAGAGGTTGACCTGTAGTCAACGCGAGAGCCTGCAAAATCTGAGTCAGTATATACAATAAGATCAAGTTTACCTGTTTTCTGGTACGTGATTCCTAGTCCAGCAGTGCCCTTCAAATACCTGAGGACTCTAGTAGCAGCTTGGAAGTGAGAATTTCTTGGAGAGTGCATAAATTGACTAAGTACATTGACAGCATAGCAAATATCGGGCCTTGTGTGAGATAAATAAAGCAGCTTACCAATTAATTTTTGATATGAGCTTATCTCTACTCGAGGTTCCTCCTCATTAAGAGTTAATTTATGGTTAATCTCAATTGGGGTATCATTTATATGGCAATTAGTATGTTTAGCTTCTTCTAGTATTTCAAGTATATACTTCTGTTGGGTCATTAAGATCCCTTCACTTGACCTTGCAAATTCAATCCCTAGAAAATACTTTAGTGGGCCTAGTTGTTTCACCTGAAAATTCCTGTGTAGATGCCTTTCTAGACAGGTTATTTCTTCTAGATTATTTCCTGTAATTATAATATCGTCCACATACACTATTAAGACTGTAAGTAAATTTAGGGAAGTGGTTTTAAAGAATAAGGTATGCTCACCATTGCATTGTTGATACCCTAGTGCTTTCATTGCCTGTGTAAATCGGCCAAACCAGGCCCTTGGTGATTGTTTAAGTCCATACAGTGCTTTGTTTAGTTTGCATACTTTTCCTTCATACGCAGGCCCTCCAAATCCAGATGGAATGTCCATATAGATTTCTTCCTTGAGATCGCCATGAAGGAAAGCATTCTTAATATCATACTGATTTAGAGGCCAATCAAGGTTGACTGCTAGGGAAATTAGAATTCTGATTGTATTTATCTTAGCTACTGGTGCAAAGGTCTCTTGATAATCTACTCCAAACGTTTGAGTGTATCCTCGAGCTACCAATCTAGCTTTATATCTATCCAGACTGCCGTCTGATTTGCATTTGAGAGTGTATACCCACCTACAGCTAACTGGTTTTTTTCCTTTTGGGAGATCGACTATGTCCCAAGTATGGTTTTGCAGTAAAGCTCTCATTTCTTCATCCATTGCTCCCTTCCAATGATTATTCCGCATTGCTTCTTCAGTATTTTTTGGAATAGGTATGTCCTGAATCTGTGTAATAAATGCCCTGTAATCTGATGATACATTTTGAAAATTAAGATAATTTGCAATATCGTAAGGAAGAGACTTTACACTTGACCGTTTGCCTTTTCTCAAGGCAATAGGCCAGCCATCTCCCCCTTCAGCTGATATCACTGCTTCTATATTTTCTCCTATATGTTCTTGACCGTCTTGGTTGATTTCTAAATTCTGTATCCCCTTTTTCTTTCTCCTTTCATAATATTTAGGGTATGGAACTATTGGCGCGGGATCTTCTCCTGCTAATTCTAAGTTTACCTCTGCCGAAGGAGAATCTTGTGGCTGAAGTTGAGGGATGTCATCCTGAATCAGCCTATTGTCATCCGGAATTTTATTTTCTTTTATGACAATTTTTTCTGGAATTGTAAGGTAAGGAAGCTCTCGTAGTTCCTTCATTACTGTAGATGGATAATAGAATGTTGTTTCATCAAAAACAACATCTTTGGACACTAAATATTTCCTAGTGAGAGGATGGTATACTTTTAACCCTTTTGGGGAAAGAGAGTATCCCAATAAAACACATTTTAAAGCTTTGGTTGACCATTTATTTTGCTTATGTACTGGATTATGTACATAAGCTATACAACCAAAAATTTTAACGGGTAATCCAGTTTTAAGTCTTACCTCTGGATATTTTTCTTCAAGGATTTCCAGAGGACTCTTGAAGCCTAATATCCTTGAGGGT
This sequence comes from Lemna minuta, assembly GCA_024174645.1. Taxonomy (NCBI): domain Eukaryota; kingdom Viridiplantae; phylum Streptophyta; class Magnoliopsida; order Alismatales; family Araceae; genus Lemna; species Lemna minuta. The sequence goes on along the minus strand of CM044104.1, from coordinate 7,875,270 downwards.
AATCTGTTGATAAGGTGGACAGCAGTCATTACTGCAAATCCCCATAAATTCAGTGGAGTACTAGCTTGTATTAAGAGAGTTCTACCCTTATCTACTATATCTCCTATTTTCCTTTCAGCTAGGCCATTCTGCTGATGTGTGTATGGACACGAGGTTTTATGCTTGATGCCTTCAAATGCCAAGAATTCTCTTAACTCTTGGTTAAGAAAATCTTTAGCATTATCAGTTCTTAGTCCTTTAACTGGATTCCCAAATTGACATTTTATCATCTTACAAAGATTCTTGATATTTGTAGTAACCTCGGATTTGGCCTTTAGTAAAAAAAGCCAGCTAAATCTACTATGATCATCAGTACATACTAAAAAATAGCGATGACCTAGGATATCTGTATGAGGGGAAGGACCCCAAACATCGCAATGAATCAATTGAAAGGGTTTCTGAGTTCGGTTATTATGAGCAGGGTAGACAGTGCGCTTAAACTTTCCCAACTGACATGCATTGCAAATACACATGTCAAGATCTAAATCTTTAAGTAAGTGTGGGTACATTTTCTTGAGGAGAAGAAAGGAAGGATGACCCATTCTTTGATGGATCTCCATGATTTTGTCTTTTGCTGAAGTGTGCATGGTTGCCACCTTTGATCCAGTTGTCTTAATTGTCTTTGTTAGAGGAAGATAGTAGAGACCTTGTTGGACTTTAGCTAGTCCAATCCTCCACCCGAGCACCTTGTGACATAAATATGCATTAATATCATCAAAGAGGATATTATGATCTTTCATTTTTGCAAGTCTTTGAACTGAGATTAGACTTACAAACAATTTTGGAATATGTAACACATTGGTTATTTTTCCAATGGGTTGTATGTTCATCTGTCCAATGTCAATTACTGGAAGTAATGTGCCATCGGCGGTCTGAACATGTTTTCCTGGAGCAATCGTCTCATATGACAAAAACTCATTTAGAGGAGTCATATGGTCAGTTGCTCCAGAGTCTAAGATCCATGCATTTGTAAGATCTTTAGTAAACAATGATAAATGATTAAAAAATTCTTTATTACCAGAATTGACCAGTGAGGTTGATCCGATAACAGTGCCGGAGGAGGAGTTCATCATGGTCTTTAAGTTTTGAAGCTCTTGCATCATTTTTTGGAAGTCCTGGACTGATGGAATTCCTCCAGTATTTGAATTTTTTGCTCCTTCAGTATTCATAGTTTGAACTACATGCGCTTTGATCATATGTGGAGGTAAGCCATGGAGCTTCCAACATTTATCCTTGGTATGCCCTGTCCTCTTGCAGTAGTTACACACCAAACTGTCTCTGTTTCCTTTTTCTGATTCATTTTTCTTCGGATATTGATTCTGATCTTGATTCTGTGAGGGGCCAGAAAAACTTTGTCCTTTGGTAAAATATGCATTTCCTTCTATAGCTCCTTTTAGGACTTGAAGTCGACTCTCTTCTTGCATGAGCTTAGTGACTGCTTCATCGAAGGTAGGCTCTTCCTCCCGATTATATAACTGGCTTCTCACCATCTCAAATTCTGGCCTTAGTCCTTGGAGAAGTTGGCATAATCTATTAGTAGCTTCTCTAGCTCTAGCAACTGAGTCCGTAGATTGAGGATAGCAGTGGTCAAGCTCAGTATGTATGTCTCTTAATTTATTGGAATATATGAGAATATCCCCGTCCCCTTGTTTAAGGGTATAGGATTTGATAATTAAATCTATAATTCTAGCTTTGTCACCTCGTTTAGAGTGGCTTCTTCTGATTGCCTCCCAAACCTTTTTTGATGTATCATAGGAGATAAGTCGTGCCATTTGTTCTGGAGCTATCGAATCCAGCAACCATGCAAATACGAAATTCCTCCTCCATAACCCATTTCTGAAAGTTTTGATGATCTTCGGATGGGCAGTCTTCACTCAGATGATGAATAAGTTGCCTAGGTTTCAAGGCTGCCTGAACAGTCCTCTCCCATAGAATGAGGTTATGCCCATTGAATATATTGCACTTTGCAATCACTGGAAGATGGGTGAGCCATCTATCAGTAGAAACTGTAATATTCCTAACTGATGATGTCACCTTTGTAGGCGTTTGTGGAACTTCTTCTGCCATTAATAGCTGCTACTGAATGCTAAAAAATACCTCCCTGTAGGATGAACTTTTCACCTTCCAGATCAGCTCCTTTCTTGGCTTAAGAACCAAGCTCTGATACCATGTGAGATTGCAGCTTTGCCAAGAAGGAGAGAATGAAGATGGACAGTGAGCAGAAGTACAGAAAAATAGATAGACAAAAGAAGAATATATTTCATAGAAGAGTACACACAGATTTTATATAAGAAGGAAAAAAGATGAGCTAGCCGTTTGTAACGGCTAGCTGTAACGGCTAGTAAAAACTAGCCGTTGTAACGGCTAGTTTTCTAGCCGTTACCCGATTCTGTCAAACTTAACAGAATCGGGTAATACTAAAATTAATGGTTAAACAGATCATTAATTTTAGTCATCTTTAGACTATCTTTTATATACATTGAGCCCATAGGCTCATCTATACATGAATTCCTAACAAATATTATTCCATTTTTCTATTTCTACCACTCACTAGGATTCAGAGATTGAGTGATTCATGGTCATCCTCTGCTCACAACAATCAATCTGATTTTTCAACCTTACTTTTTCTCTGCAGTATTTTTAATATAATTCAAAGATTCTTTTTTGATGACCATATTTATTCAGATTTTCTGTGTAACATGTGATTGCAAACAGGTGGATGATATCACGAAAGAACTCGACAAACTATTAAAAGACATAGAACAAGAGGGTGGTTTGAGGGATGCATGTACAGTTGTTCAGAGAAGTTCGGTCCTTTCTTTGGAGGAGGGCATCGACAAGTTATCTGAGAAATTCAGGACATGCAAGGTGATTGAAGTTTCATTGTTCTATCCCCTAATAAAAAATCTTTTGATTTGATCGTATAATCCTTGCTAGTTGATTATGTATCATTTTCTCTTTGAGCTCTGGCCGTTAGTTGAGAAATATTTTGAATGTTCTGTTTGCTCCTGTTTGGATGCCTAGTCTAACAAAGAGGATCCAGAACTCTATTCTGGTTGGGTAGCCCTAGGGCCTGTTTATACCCCATTTTTCGGTGTCCGTGACTAAGTGATTGCATGTGAAGTTATGTGCCACCCAAATCTATGAGCACTTCTCAGGCATCTATGTGACCCCCAGCAGATTCATTACTATAAATGAAGTTGCTTGAACCATGAAGTTTGGCATCAGTTCCACTTTTTTGCTTGGTCCATTTCTTGTTCAGTTGTTATCTTGTCCTGTCCTGTATCACTACTCCCCTCATCTTCATCTTTCAGATGTCCTGAATTGACTTTGAGGACTCAGAGTTCGTGTCAACATTGTTGCCCAGGTGTTAAAATTCTGTACTAGTGGAAGCGTTGTCCTTTGGCTCGTTTCAACAAACTCTGGTTCAGATAATTATATCTGCCAGAAACCCTTGTATTTCGACCATGGTGGTACCATTCCAGTAGGCTGGGGTTCAAGCAGCCCATGGGCTCTTGGGTCTGTTCCCAACAATCCCATGTTGCCCTTTGAAATGGCAGGGAGATCTGAGTATTTCCTTGGGCCTATGTTCGAGGAATCTCAAGCAGTTGAGGAGTTTGCTTATTGACTGTCTTCTGTGAGCCATGCAGTTCCATCTAGGTGCAGTTTTGTCTCAGCCATCTGTGCCAGTTTCATCAGGTGTGTCACGAATGCATCAGGAGTGTCACAAATCATGGGCAGGAAACATCATGGTTCTGCTGCAATCTCAGATCTGGAAGGGCCGAGGAAGTCACTTTCCATCAAACGCAGCAAATGCCTGTGGAATGAGAGAAGAGTGTTGAGCTCCAATCCAGCCCAACACTTAGAATACTTCTGTTAGTCTGAAATTAACTTTATTTCCCTTTTTTCAGATGTAAGTGGGCCACAGTTTATAATTGGCCCACACTTCTCTTACTGTATTCGCTTATATAATAGTGGGCCACAGATTATAAGTGGCCTAATGTGACTCCCTTAAGTAGCCTATCACTTATATGAGGTATAAGTGACTCGCGTGGGCTTTGGCCCATCAAGAGTAAGTGACTTAGGCTGGTATTTAACCTGCCTCATGTGTAATTTTGAATTAGGGTTTTTAACTTGCAGTCACCACTTGCATCTCATCTCAATAGGAACAAGGAGTTTGAAGGCTTAAGGAGGGAAGCAGATCTTCTAACATCTTGAAGTGGAATGAATCATTTAGAAAGCGGCAATCCAGGTTCAACTTCAGGCAGACGGGGAGAGATGTGGCAGTAGCATGGAGTTGTTGGAATAATGACTCATGAATGGTGATGAGAGGGAGGGAGAGCAGGGCAGCTGCCAGACATCCTCGTGCCACCAGCTCACAGAACTGCAAACTTCTTGAGATTACTCTGACTTAGGTCTCCTAGCCTAGACCCCAGGAGTGTCATGACCCCTGTGGCCCAGGTCATGCACTGGCTCACTACCAGCCTAAGTCACTTGGCTCACTGACAGTGGCCTGGGCCCTGCCCTGCCCTTGGCCACTTGGCAGGTCTATGAAAGAGATGTTTTCAAGGTCTTTTTGAAGCTTGACCGCAGTGTTTTGTTTGCCCTAGCTGCATGAGCTGCATATGTGGGTTGTCATCAGTCTCAGCACTGAAAGAATTCAAGAGTTGCACTTGAATGTCAAGCCAAAAGCCAAAGGGAAATCTCTCTGCCATCCAACTATACAGCTTGATGGAACTTCTCTCCTGACTTCAGGATTGGGGCGGGAACTTTTGTCAACCTCTGAAATTTGATGAATAATCTGGCTTTAAAAATTTAGTCAGCAGGATCTTCACCTATGAAGGTGGGAAGGTGTTGATGTGTTAGAGTTGTCAATGGTGCTGTGGCAGAATGTTCTGCATCTGCCCTGCAGTAGGAGGTAGTCTAGCTGTCATTTCCAGTGGTCTTGGTAGATTGACTTTGCTCCAGTTTGAGTGACAAGACAATTGAGGTGTCATTTGGACCAAATTGCCCCTCATTTGGCTGACTTTTTGTGGGACAAGAGGACATGGTCAAGCACTGCAGTGACTTCCAATTCCATGGTAGGGGACATGGCGTATGGTGCAAGACTGTCTACTGCCCTGCTGAATTTGTGAGGTTTTTTGTGTTCTTATTGAGTCTTCTTTTTTTTTGGGATCTGACTGCTATAGAACCAGGATTTCTGTTTCGCCCTGCCTGACCATTTCAAGTTGTAATTTAGTTACTGCAGCATTGAGTGTTCCTGGCTGCTGGAATGTGGGTCACTGTAGCCCATGTGCTTACATTGATACGGGTGGTGGCAGTTGACAAGGACTTCACAAGTACCTCAGAGGTGACAGGGCAGAAGGTGAGCAGTGGTGACGATTGGTGAGAACTCCAGAAAGCACGTTGGAGGGTAGTTGAATGTGTAAGGTGGCAGTATCAATTTTTGCAGTGGCTTCTGATCAACCTGAAACCTTATCGGTAGGTAAGAGCACTGAAAAGCAAGAACTACGGGTATTCACCTGAAACCTGAGAGCCTACAAAATCCATCACAGCACTCTCCCAACTACACAAAAGTTCAAAAGTGCCTTATCCCTCTCCCTGCAAGCGTTCATGGGCCCATCTCTTGGTTTCTTTTCCTATTTCACTATATAACCTACAGAGGGGTTCTGGCAGACATTAATAGTACAATAGGAAAGAAGATGGCTAGATGACTCCATCCCCGGCGAGATCTTCCTTCTCTTTCTCTGCTCTTTTCGTGTCGTTCTGACTTAACAAACATCTATTTTATTGAAAATTTATTCTTCCAGCTGACCATTCTGCAGTGTACCTACCTATCCTAGGACAACTGATCCTTTGACCAAAAAAGGAAAAATGGTGTGAATGAGAATTTTACCCCTTCGGGGCTCTTTCGACAATTTAATATGTTTGGCTTACTGATGTAAGAATCTGTCCTTTAGTCTGAAACGTCATAGCCTGCCAATGGTCTCAGTTTTTCTTTCACGGGTTCATATTGTTTGTCAAAATCTAAGGTATTCGATTATACGAGAGCCTCATTACTGATCCACAGTTGGTCTTTTGCTATTTTGCTATTTTGCTTATTCAACCGATAATACTTTCTCACTTTCAACTCAGGCCAAAGTGGAGGAACAACTGAAAGAGATCCAACGTCTTCAAGACAGAAGGATGCAAGGTATTTGTTTGCCCTTCAAGAATCATTATTCAGGCAACTGCCGAGATCATTTTAATTGCTTTTTGATTGTGTTTTTTTTCCTTCCAAAGCGTCTTCCTAGTTTTTTGATAAAGAGGTTTTGAAATATTCCTCATCCGTCCTTTTTTTATGCATTTACCTCATATGTTTGTATTTAGAACCTGAGTTTCTCTTGTGGGAGTGATAGAATATGCAATTCAAATTTTCTTTAGCAGAATTACAAGTCCAGTTCAGTCATCTTTTTATAGGACCTAATTTTTCTCTGAGCTAACTGTTTCTCTTCCATTTTATTTTGACTCAGTGACTTCAAGGCAAATTTATATGGAGGGATTAGTTAAGCAGGCTTTAAATGGTCAGTATTGGGACTTATGGAATGCTCAGAAGTTGGGTCCTGAACTTGAAGTGAAGCAGCAGCGGATTTCCAAGCTGAATCATGTAAACTAATCACCTCTTGCGCCATATTCGTACTTTTTTCAGCCAATTGTTCATATCTTGATCATTATTAATCGCAGGCTTTGGTTAAAGAGCTTGTAGAATTAGAAAGGCATTTTAATGCGCTTGAACTTAAAAAGCATGCTGAAAGTGGTGCATATATTAAAGGCCGGAGGTCCCATTGGAGAAACCTTTAGTTCCTCCAGGTACTGTACTCTTGTCCTGTGGTTTCTGCAGATTTGGCAAATATGTTGTTTTGTATGCGTATTTTATTTTCTTCAACAATCTCTATCATCAATCAGTGGAATGACTGTTTTCACAGGCAAAATTATTCATTGTACACTCTCAACAACACAGTGAATGCACAATTAGCTGCAGCAGAGCAACTCTCAGGCTGTCTATCAACACATATGGGTCACCTAAAAATAAGTTCACCTCCTATGAAGCAGCATTCTGTAAAAAGAGAGTTGCTTGAATCAATTGGGCTGGATTATGATTCCCAGTCGTTCCAGTCTCCAACACAGAGAAAGGATGTTCATTCTCTGGAGTGGTCGAAGCAGACTTCTGTCCCATTGCTTTCATGTAGAGAGACAGCAGTGGAACCCGAGAGTTCGAGGAGGAGAAGAGATTCCTTAGACAGGGTAATTATAGGTTGCAGTTGATTTCTGTGTTCTATGTCATTTCTCAAAGTCTCGATCTTTTATTGAAATAACTTGATCTTGTAGAGTTGGACTAAGTTCGATCCTCCCAAAACCACTGTGAAGAGGATGCAAGTACAGGAACGCTCTAGGGTTGTTACTGAGAAACCCTGCAGCCCAGTAAAAGAAGAAACTGGTGTTCAAGTTCCCAAATGTATCTCTTTACTCTGTGTACCTTCAAATTTTATCCCTATTCATTGATCTTTACATGTTTCTTTCTGTTTTGGTATTTTTGTAGATGATCAGAAAAAGCCAGCCTTGCAATATCCTAAACCTCAGTCTAGCTCTCTTTTCCATTTGACAAAGGATCTTCCTCAACTTTCCTCAGATGGCATTCAATCATCACCATTGAGAGTGGACCAACTAGCTGATGACACATCGCACCAGTTTCTAGAGCCTCCATCAAGCTCTCTGTTTAAATGGACTAAGGATCTTCCTCAGGTTTCCTCAGGCAACATTCTATCATCACCGTTGAAAGTGAGCCAATCAGCTAAGGACATATCGCTCACTTCTAAGCAACCTGCCCCTTCTAAACTGGAAGTAGAGCCGTTAAACAATCGGATTGCTCAGCAAGTTCCTCCAGTTGCTAAACTGGAAATTGAATCATCAAAAACGAGTGAATGGGGTCGTATGATCAGTGGATCCTCTTCTGTTATGGTGGCCCAAGCCACCCATCGCGGTGATTCCTCTTTAGATAAGAGCCCTTTATCCTCCAAGCAGCCTGCTCCTTCTAAAGTGGCAATAGAGTTGCTAACAAGTCAAATCACTCAGCAGGTCCCTCCATCGTCTATCCCATCCCAGAGTGCACTTCAAATCAAGACACTGCAACTGAATGACATTGGCCATGAGCCCAGTGGATCCTCCCCTAATATTGTGGACCTATCGGCCAAACCTGACAATGCCTCATTGGGTAAGGGCTTTCTATCGTCTATCTCAAAGGAAAAGTCAGTGACAAGCAAAGTACCGCCTGTGGGGATGCCCTCAACTACTGCATCCTTTTCTGGTCAATTGTTGCCCACAACAATGTCAGCAGCTGCTCCAACTTCTACTGTGACTACCTTATCAAGTCCTAGCCAAAGTTCTTTCTCTTCCATTCCTTCAGTCACTTTCAAAATCACCCCCCAGGCTGTAACTTTGCCAGATACACTGCCAGAATCAAAGCCTCAGATTCGATCAGAACCTGTAGATACCATGATTAGAGAAGAAGATGAGATGGAGGAGGAAGATCCCGAGGTCGGCTCCATGCTTTCTCTTGATGGGTTTGCCCTTGGTCAACCTTCTGTTTCTAGTACTGTGGCCAATAAGCCAAGCCCATTTGGCACAAGTACATCTCCTGCTGCTCCTTTGTTTCCTACTACAGTGCCACCTGGTCAACTGTTCAGGCCTGCTTCCTTCAGTCTCCCGGCTTCACAGCCTGTCCAGACAAATCAACCATTGACTTCTAGTGGATTTTCCACCAGCAGTTTGACTGGGTTTGGCCTGCCAGCACAGATTGGAGTTGCACAGCAGGCACTTGGTTCTGTTCTTGGCTCTTTTGGGCAGTCCCGCCAGCTTGGTTTCTCTCCTCCAGCAGCTCCTGCTGGTGGCTTCTCATCGTCCATGCTGAGCAGTGGAGGGTTTGCTGCTACCGCGACTTCGGCAGGAGGGTTTTCTGCTCTGGCGCCTCAAGGAGGCAGCGGATTTGCCAGTTTTAAGTCAAGTGGCTTTGCAGCTGCTGCAGCGCCATCAGGTTTGTCTGCTAGTATATGTTGTTAAATGGACTTGTTCAATTCCATTAAATTTTTTTGTCAAAGATGAAATTTTTTCATTTTCAGGCGGTTTTGGGGCTTTTGGATCTAGCCAGGGCACCACTGGTGGTTTTTCCTCTTTTGGTAGTATTTCTGCTAATGACAGCTCAAAACCTCCGGCCTCTATTTTTACGCAAATGAGGAAATGATTTGTTGGCTGAACCATACATGTCAAAAGTGGTTGTCTTTATCGACAGTAGCCTTGTTTGTCATTGAACAGTTCTTTCTATTAACCAGGGCTTAGATTTCCTGGTCAGAGTGCCCATCTTGTTCATGATCTCAAAATCAATTTGGACAGATATGCTGACCTAATCAGGTCAGCTCATGGGTCAGCTCTCTGTGCTTATGTTGACAGAAGTTTCAGAAGATTATGCTGCTTTTGGTTGTTGAAGGAAGATGATAGGCAGATGACTACACGTATGCTGGTTGCCCTGCTGTATGCACTCAGAAGTGTTCACAGGCCTATTAGTCAACAATCTTCCCATGACATTCTATCACCACAACAAAATCAAGTGGTTGGCAAGTCTCCAGAGTTGCCATGGAGCACACACACTAGTAAATACCTTACCGATGAGCCACCCAAGTGAAATGACAACAAATATGCTGCTAGGAAATGGTATTTTTGCACAAAAGTGTTTACAAGTTTATTGGTCAAATCATTTCTCTCATGAATCTGACAAAGAAGGTCCACAAATCCTTGAAGAGGGTATACAAGAATCAAAACGATCGTTGCATGCACTTTCATAACACGCTGGTAGCTATTTCAAACTCTAGTAAGTCAATATGTCAATTCTCTATCGCTTTTGCTAAGTATATAACACTTTTTGATGAACTTGAAACTTGAATAATCTATTTAATGATGATCTGATCACTTCTATGTTATACTTTAGATAAACATGCAGGGGCTAACTATCAATTTAGCCTTTTTGTGTCATTTTCAAGTCAAATTCATAGCCAAGTCAACCCAGATATGCTACGTGGGAAGACACCTCAAAAACAAAAGAGACATCAAACAAAGCACCGAAGCAATGCAACTTAAGAAACAAAAAAATGCAACAATTAGAAGTCATCCATATCAAGTAAAAAATATATTAATCCTCACTAAGAATATTGACAATCTATCATTGGACAATATGTATATATCCAAAGACTTTGAAGAACTGAATAAGAGCAAGCCCATGAAGATAGGGATGCTATCCCTTAAATTTTCTAATCCATAAAAGACTTCCCTTGACTACACCAAAACTTGTTCTTGACTTAAAACCGATAGTTTTAAGCCTTTGACTAAGCTAAATCACTTTCTTAAAATTTAATAATCTTTTTGACCAAGTCAAACCATCTCCCTAAATTGTAAGAACCTTTTTATATTTTTAAAGTTCAAGTTATTTGCTTATTAGATCTTTCTTTGACCAAGATAACTTTAAACCCATGATTTTATACTGGATTAGTATACCTATATTGTCCATAAAATTTCTACCAACCAAAATCCTCCTCATGACAAGTGCATCTCCAAGACATCTTTTTAAGAGGTATAAAATTCTTCATTAAAGGTGGTACTCCTTTAAGAGACACCCTTTCAAGGAGCTAAACGATTCTCTCTCTTCCCTCAATTTATGTGGATATTGTGAAACTCTCTCTCATAATTTAAAAATTTAAAAATTTTTTTAAGATTAGTTGTTGTCTTTTTTGGGAGCTGAGGTCGATCAACCTTTCAAAATTTTGATCAAAATATCTAACGTAATGGAATATATTGAAATGGGATTCAAAACTCCAAGGCACCGAGAACCAATAATCCTATCATCTAATATATATGAGAAAACATGCATGTAGAGTTAATGTAAAGGAATTTTTTAAAGATATATCTACACGATTGTTGGATGGTTTGTTCTCCTCTTTAATGCTTTTTGCAAGAGAGAAAGAGAAGAAATGAGAGAATTCTTACAAGGCGTGTATAGGCACCTTGAGTTGAAGTCATTCTCCCCCTATTTATAGACATTAGGTTTGTAAACTTTTCACAAAAACCTTTATAGATATTAACGTGCATAGAGCTTATATGTGTAACTCTCTAGGTTCATATATCTCACTAGCTAATAGATGTATAGACCCTATAATGCTTTATTGGTTAACCTTTTTTAATTATCTACATCAACATATAGATTTATTTATTATGATAGATTTAACTTAATAGAAAATCCAAGTTGTCAGCTTGTTAGGTGACAAGTTACACCACATACTCTTAGAGATATGGGGTGTATAAGAACTCCTATATAGAACCTTGTCATTATTGCTTACCCTGTATGTATAATCCTTCATTTACGAGAGAATGATGAATAAATTTGGGTATGATCAACTATCATATCCTAATCGGTCACTTAAGTTAGTACTAATAGATGAAAAAAATTATTAGGCACTCCTCTAATATTTCTATTACTTTGGCCAAGGATTTCATTGCATCTCATTCTGTGATTCACTGTCCTCAAATACCAAGGGGGAGGATCCCATATTGACCACACAATAATCTTTAAGGACTTCATGTCATATTCAATAGATGACATTTTTGATATCCCGTGGCTAGGGATTCATAAGTCATAATTCAAACATAATCATTCATCGAAAAGATGTCTTTGATGTCTCAAGTCATGAGACCACGTACACAATCATGTCATGAATCTACTTGATTACAAATTAGGTATAATATCATTCAATGATTTATATGGATCGATTCAGTGAACTCTTTCTCTTCAGAGCTCCCATTATTTGCCTTTGGAGTCTCCACACCGATGGCTACAAGATCAACCATACTCATCATATGAGTCAAATCAGATAGTGTTATTCTTTATAGATAATTTGATGTCCTTCTTAGATATCCCATGAATATGAATATTCAAAACATATTGTTAAGGACTAATGATCACTATTAAATGATCTCACAATAATTCATTTCGTCATTACATATGCTCATGCACTTGATTGTAAACATTACACAAGACTGGAAATGAATTAATTTCCTTTTAATAAATATTAAAAATATACATAGAAGTATGATTGTCTTATATGCCACATAATGTCCATCACCCCCTACTCTTTCTCTTTCTGCCTCCAAGAATTTCTCTCTTCTCCACATACTCATCTACAACTTTCCCTCTCCCTCTTTCTTCCATTTTCTCTTCACTATACACACCTATCATTTCTTCATTTGCCCTTTCTCATTTTCCTCCTTTCCTCTTTCCACACTTCCTCTTCATTCTTTTATCTCCTTTCTCTCAAATCAAGGAGTAATCAAGAAGGAGATTTCAAATTTTTCCCCAAAAAGATCATATCAGCCAAGAATCTTCATCAAGGTACTCTCACTCCTCTCAATTTGTGTTTTAGATCATCCTTTCAAAAAAATCTCTTGCTCTTTGATAAAATACAATTTACACAAGAAATTATATGTTTATTAATACAAATTAAGCCATAAAATATTGTATTCTTATGAATGTTATCATATTTTGAGTGTATATCTATCATTCTATGAAAATTTAAGTTATAATAGCAAAATGCACTATTTTAGGGATAATCATGGAAAATTAAGAGAAATATTTAAGGATTAAATTATTCCCATCTATAATTGAGATTATAATTAGGTTTTAATATTAAATAATAAGAGAAAATACTTTTTATTCATTCATTTATTTTTTAAATAAAATGAGTATATTTTTTACATAAAAAATTATTCTCTTGTTATTTCTTAATTTTAATTTTTTAGAGTGATAGATTATTTAATTTTTGATCAAACAAGATAAATTTGGATTAATTTGGAGTTATATTTTGAAAGATATGAATTCTCTAATTTTTAAGTATTTTTCTAGAATTTTTTAATTTTTTACAAATTTTTATGAATTTATTTGGATTTATTTTGAATTAAAAAGAATAAAAAAATATATTTTTATCGCGTGCTGACGTGGCGCGGGAAAAAATGCGTTGCCATAAGGCGCACACTTATGCATGTGCAAGTGTGTGTGCGTGTGTGTGTGGGTGTACGCGCACGTGTGTGCGTATGTGTGCGCGTGTGTGATTAGTGAGATTCAACACCCATAAATCTAACAAAAAATCTACTCTAAAAACATAAATGATGAAAAGATAATTTTAGATGAAAATCTACTCTAAAATTATGATTAGGGAGAAAATACATAATCTAACAAAAAATCTCACTCGAAATGATCTAATTCATTGCCGGATCAAGACTTTTCATTCCGCGTTTCGAAAAAAATAAAAATTGGTGTTCAAGAACCAAATTCTCCTGGTTCTCTCAATGAAATCTCACTTTCAAACACTTCTTAGATGTGGAAATCAATCTAGAAGAGGAGGAAAGGCAAGAGATTCAAGGATTGAGATGTCTAAACAATGCAATTGCTCGAAACATCCGAGAATGCTTTAGATCATCGAAGAACATGTGTATTTATTAGCAAAATTGGGCATGTCCGTTCAATGTGTCTCTTTATCTTCAATCAACAGCTCACATGAAACGCTTGGATACGAATCATCTCCGTTAAGTCATGTCCGTTCAATGTGTCTCTTTATCTTCAATCAACAGCTCACATGAAATGCTTGGATACGAATCATCTCCGTTAAGTCATGTCCGTTTGATCGAAGATGGAGCGCTCAGATTTTGTCACATCACGCATGAAGAAGAAGCATCATGCAATGTTTTCCATTTGATCTTCATCGAACGCTTGAGATTTGGCCACGTGTCCATGGGAGTCCATCGTGCATATTTAATCTCAACCGTTATAAGTCCTCAGATGAACGGTTGAGATTAAGTCATTTAAAAAGAATCATTGCCCAATCAGATGCCACCACCTACCCCTTGAATTAAGTGAAGATCGACGATTTCGATTAAATACGTAAATCATATGCTTCTCAAAAGAATCATATGCTTGTGGCTCGTGTGTTGTCCCCTCCGGGGTTCCGCCTTTCATCGCGTCACATTACCTGCGTATCAAGGGAAAGAAAAATTGTCTCACATGGTAAAAATCAGGGCAAATTTCATGTATATAGTTAGAGCGTGTTTAGTGGGTTTATCTTATATCCTGAAAATGATGCTTAACCCACAAATCACACACGCATGCGTACACATGTGGCGCATGCCCCCATCGCCACGTGGCGACACATCATTCGCTTGCCGCATCGGCTGCTACATGAGCATGCGATATAAATAGAATTTTTAATTTTAAAAATAAAAAATAAATCCAAAAGAATTTCAAAAATTTGTAAAAATTAGAAAATTCATAAACTTTAAAAATATAAATTCAAATTAATCTATATTTGTCTTTGTTGATCAGAAATTAAATAATCTATAATTTGAAAATTTTATATTTGATAAATAATAAGAGAATAAATTTTTATTCAAAAAATACACTCATTTCTTTTACAAAATAAAGCTAAAAAATAAATGATAGTATATAAAAGTATTTTCTATTATTATTTAAGATTAAAACCTACTTATACTCTCAAATATAAAATAAGAATAATCTAATCTCAAATACCTCTCTTTAATTATTTATGATTATCCCTAAAAATAATATAATTTGATATTATAACTTAAATTTTTATAGAATGACAGATATGCACTCAAAACATGATAACATGTATAAGAATGGAATGTTTTATGCCTTAATTTGTAATAATAATCATATAATTACATGTATAGATTGCATGTTATCAGATGGGTGATCATGTTTTGACTATGACGTATAAATCCCTTGGCCAGGAGATCTCCAAAACATTGTAAATTAGATATAATATGAAGCCCTTAAATGTGATTGAGTGGTTAAGATGAGATCGTCTTCCCTTGGTACAAGAGGAGATTGACTCAAAGAATGAGATGCGGTTAAATCCTTGTCCAAGGTAGTGAAAATAATAAAAAAGTTGTTCTCAATGATTTCCTACTCGTATCAGTACTAAATTAAGTAACTGATTAGGGTTGGACAATTAACCATACCATAAGTCATTCATGAGTCTCACGTGCATGAAGGATTATGCATACACAGTAATTGATGATGGTAAGGTTTCGTGAAAGGAGTTTCTGATATACTCTATATCTCCTAGAGCACATGGTGTAGCTTGACACCTACCAAGCTATCGACTCAATTTATCGATTGGGTTAAATCGATACTTAGTCAATAAATCTATATAGTGATATAGTTAATTGATAAAGAAGACCAATAAGTGTTATTGGGTCAATAGAGTCATTAACTAGCGATATATATGTACCTAGAGGGTCACACGCATAAGGTCAATGGGCCTTGATAGATATAGACATAGATATAAGGGTTTTGATGAAAAGGTCTCATTCCCAAATTATTTATATGGCGAAAGATGGACCATAACAAGGGTACCCATGCGAGCCTAATAGAAATTCTCCCCTCTCTTCTCTTTCTCTCATGGTGACAAGTGTTTCAGAGGAGATCTAATCATCTAGAGACTATGTGGATATCATCAGAGGCCAGACGCTTGAACAACTTGGAGATCTCCTTCAAATGATCAATGCAATACTAGATGACAAGATCATCTATTCTTGGTGTTTTAACTTTTTTCAATGTTCGATTCAACGTCGTCCGCTATAATTGATGTTTTGATAAAAAATTTAGAGCGTTTGTCGAGCCTCAGATCCCAACATGGATGACTTCATTTAGGCTTTCTTTGGATTACTTTCTTGAGGTCCTCTTTGACCACCTCATTTGAAATATAATCCATACTAGTTGGGCCCTTCTTGGGCCACCTTATTTGGTACTAATCCAAGCCACTCACCTTGGCTTCTTCTTGGGCTACATTATTTGAGCTTTATCAAGGCTGCTCAACTTGGGTTCTTTGAAAAACCTCATTTCAGCTATCTGTAAGGCCATTTCCCCTTTTTCAGCTTTTCTAGGGTTGACATTTGTTGGGCTCATTTTGGCTTCTAACTTTAGGCCTAACAAAGGCATCCATTCTAACTCATAGGGACAACCTATTTTTTGTCCACATGGATCACTCCTTTGTGAGGTACTATGTTTGCTCTTTGCATCAACCATTATTCATGTTGATTACACCACATGTGGGGACTCCATTCTATGCGAATACTTGTGTCAGGATCTGATGCTTGATATGCTTTCAAAATTTTAATCAAACATCAAACACAAAAAAAAAATGAACATTCAAAACACCGAGGCGCTAACAACCAATGATCTTATTATCTAATATAGTTAAAATCTATACTTACAAGGTTTGTTTAAGGAGTTCTTGAAGCTATTCAAGTGTTTAGCCTATAGAAATATCTACAAGATCATAGAATTGTTGGATCTCCCTTTCAATGCTCTTCATGAAGAGAGAAAAATAAGAAAGGGGAGAGTTTTCACAAGGCTTTATATATGCATACTGAGATGATATCATTCTCCCTCTAATAAATATTTTGGTATATAAACTTTTCATAAAACCCTTATAATTATATCTATATCTAACAACATCTATAGACCTTATATATACAACCCTCTAAGTCTATATATCGTGTTAGTTAGTAACTCCATAGACCTAATAACATCTTATTAGTCAACCTTGTTAATTATTTATATCATCATATAGTTAATCAAGAATCAATTTCACCCAATAAATAGGTCCAATTGTCAACCCATTTGATGTCAAGGAGATTTTCAAGTATATAAGAATTCTCTTATGAAATATTAGCATAATCAATTATCATATATATATAATCTTTTATCTGCGCAAGACTCATGAATAACTTAACATATACTTAATTGTCAAACCATAATCGATCACTTAAGTTAATATTGATGCATGCATAAAATTGTTAAGAACACTTCGGATATTTGTATTATCTTGGCCAAAGATTTCATTATATCTCATTATTCAAAGATCCATATGTATCAATTTAATAAATTTTCTCTCAAAATAGTATTATTCTTTTTAGATAATTTAAATATCTCATGAATAGAAATATTTAGAACATATATTTAAAGACTAGTGATCATTATCTTATGATCATATTATAATTTACTTAATCATTATATATGCTTATAAACTTTATTATAAACATGAAACAAGAATAAAATTTAATAAATTTTATTTTGACAAATATAAAAAGATGCATAAAAATATGATTAGGTTATTAGCAACAAATGACACTTTAGCCTTAAAAAAGTATCTTCCTTTATGATTCTCATTTGGTATTTCTTACGCCATTGAAAACTAGAATTTTTGGTCGTCCGTAGAGAAATTGAGAGATGATGGATGGAAACGACGTTCTCCCGCTCGAGGAGTACGTTTCGGGAACTCTTCCGACTCTCATCTACATTCCCAATTTCGTAACAGTCGATGATGAAAGTCAGCTCCTCCGCCACGTAAGCCCTGGTTCTAGAACACGACATCTTCCTCTTCCTCCTCTTTATCCATTGATTCTCTCTCCTTCGTGCAGATCTACGAAGCCCCCGTTTCCAAGTGGAAATCTCTCAAGAACAGACGGCTGCAGAATAAACTGTTCCTTCATTTGGGTTAGCGATCGATTCTTACTCCCTCTCTCTCTCTCTATCCCCGCTCTCTAGGCGGCGTGGTGCACGAGAAGGGTCTCCTCCCTCAAGACTGTGAGTCGATCAACAGCATCATCATCATCTTCTTTCTTCATCATCATCTCCCTCATCATAATCTTCATCATCGCCATCTTCATCGTCACTATTATCTTCTTTCTTCATCGTCATCCCCATCATCATCACCATCTTCATCATCTGCATTATCATGATCGTGATCATCATCTTTCTTGTCAGTGCCTTCATGGATGTCCAAGATCACGCAAAGAATTTGCGCGAAAACAGGGCTTTTCCCCTCGCCCATCAACCACGTCTTGATCAACGAATATCTTCCGGATCAAGGAATCATGGTTAGTAAACCCCAATTATTCCTTCCATTACCCTAAAACATCCTCAATTTCTTTCTGTGGACTGACGAGATTGAAAATTCAGAAGCATCAGGACGGACCCGCATATTTCCCTGTGGCGGCGATTATTTCTCTAAAATCTCCGGCCGTAATCGATTTCACTCCTCACTCGAGACTCGCCCAATCTTCTCCGCTCGATGAACAAGATGCTCTTAATGGAGATCAGTCTACAAGCTTGAATTCGGTCCTGCTAATGCCCCGCAGCTTGCTAATCTTTAAAGACGAAGCCTACTCGGGTGAGTGATCTCGATTAAATCCGAAATTTTGCAGTCGGGTTGATAAAAGCTGTTTTTATTTCGAAGACTACCTGCACGGAATAGAGAACTCCCCAGAACACAGTCTGGCAAAGGTTTTACCCATTTTTCTCGTTCATCACATAAATTTGAGATTTTTTTCTCAAATGGAAAAGGCTTTGACCTAGGCTGACCTTGATCAGGTTGTGAATCGAGGAGAAATGGTGGCGTGTGGGGGAGAGGAAGAGATGGCGATGATCCGGAGAAATGGGACTAGGGTTTCGCTGACATGCCGGCTGGTGCCCAAGGTCCGCAGGAATTTGTTCAAGTTCTAGATGGAGTTTAACTCGGTCGTTGACTTTCTGTTCTATTCCGGAAGTGGAAAAGGCTGGGTAATTTATTATTCCGGTATTTCTGGTTATTGGCGATGACCGAACAAGGTTGACGTGGATTGATTTTATGAGCGTTGACTGATGCGATTTCCGATGTAAAAGTCAATGAGTTGACTGTGCGGGCAGCGAGAGACAGTATTAGGGTTATGATGGAGAGAGGTGACTCCGCCGGAGAGGGAAAGGATCGGGTCCTGATTAGCAGAGAGATGAACATAATTAGAGAGAGAGAGAGAGAGAATTTTGACTTAGAGAGAGGGACTCTGTGAGAGGGAGAGAGGGGGAGACTTTCAGAGACAGAGAGATAGAGGGAGAGAGGGAGAGAGACTTCCAGAGACACAGAGGGAGGGAGAGAGAGAGACTTCTGCTCCCGCCCTGCCGGAGTTAGCAATCGAACAGATATAAAAAAATTGAGAACCAGAAGGAAAAGTATCTCCGAAAGGTTGAAACCGAACTTTTAGGAAGGAGAGAGCCTTTAAATTTAGGGATTTTTCTTCGACTGTTCTCTCCCAGAATCTTGAATCTACTAGTACCAGATTAAAATCTCCGCTCTCCTCCTCATTCTCGATATCCGCTCTCTCTCCTTTTCCTTCTTCTATGATGCTCTGGTTCGCCTGCTCGTGGGGACCGCGAATTCGATTGTGGCTCCGCGACTACGACAGAATTCAGTCTCTCGCCGTCATTCTCATCTACGTTCAAGTAAGGATTGGTCTCCACATTTTTCAAATTCGTCAGGCATTGCCCTTTCTTGAATAATATCTTGATCGGTGCTTCACCTTATTCGAATTTTTTATCGATCTATTTTCATAATAGGGTACAGAATCCTTGACCTAATCCTGTTACAGATCGGATGTTCCCTGGTAGGATCCATCGGAGCGCAGTACACTGGAGTTTTGCTGTCAAATCTGGCAGTGGCGCTCTTTGCGCTAGTGGCAATCGAGAATAACAGTCAGAGTCTCGGTCGAACCTACGCTGCACTTCTTGCTTTGGGGATTTTGCTCGACACAGTGTGGCTCATTCTTTTCTCTCACGAAATATGGTATGAGCTTCATGATTTCGTGTTATTCCTTTGAATATGAATAACTTTAAAGAGAAATTTCCATTCAGGAATGTGGGTTCTCAGGAGAACTACAGCGGATCATATCTCTTGTCTGTGAGGACTACTCTATGCATGCAAATTGTTGGATCTTTCGTGAGATTCTGTTCTTCGTTCTTGTGGGTCCAAATGTATCGGCTGGGAGTTTCATGCGTCGATAGCTTCGCCTACAGGGAAGCAGATTTTGATTCCAGAAGTGGTTTCTTGAATCCTCCAATTCAAGAACCCCGTCGGCAGAATTCTATTTCGGATGATATTCTTGGTGGTTCGATCTATGATCCAGCCTATTATTCGTCTCTCTTTGAACATGACCATGATAGGAAATACTCCAAGGAGGTAATTTGAGGGTTACTGTTTTTTCTTTGTTGTAATTTAGTATCTGATGAAATGCATGTTTCTTCATGAAAAGGAATTTCAAATATTCATTAGTCTGGTGTCGAATCTAGCGATCTGGCTCTGCTGGGAGTCATAGACTTTTTATTTAAATTGCAATGCTTGAGCATATGACGATCATCATCATCAGCCGTAGATGTTGTCCAGGTCATTGTCATTGTTTTCACTGCAAATGCCATCATCATCATCATCATCATGATCATCATTTTCATGATGATAATCGTCAGCATGATTGACATCATGATCAGCATAGCACTGCCATCATAACCAGCGGTGCTATTGACACTCAGGACGGCAGACAGATAATCCTTCAGAAAAGTGGATCATCCACTTCCGATGCAGAATCCAGCCCCAGCCGGCACTTCCATAGTCCCAAACGACATGTAAATATTATAACGAACCAAGTACTTTACGAGGCGAAAACTGTTAATGATGAAAAGATTACACTATTTTTATTGCAGGCTTCTTCGGAGATAATTGGACAGAGTTCCAACGCTTGAGCTAGCAACAATAAACGGCGGTCGAGGAACAAATTTTTTCTTTCGATTTTTTCTCTGGTGTACAGATCGATCTTCCCTGTACAGCTTCGGCTCGGGCAATTCTTTGTGATGTTTTTTTTTTCTGCGAGATGTAGATCCCTCACTCCTTTCGTGCATTTGATGATCCCCATATTTTTTTGCCATTAAAAGAGCCCCTGTTAATTGATCTTCAACTTGGCATGGTTTTTATCCATGACTAAAACTTGCCAACCAGCTGTATTGATGGTCCCTCTGCGGTTTTTCGGATACCAACTTTCGTCCATGAATTTCATTATCATATTTATTAATGGAGGGCCAGCTGTGGCTCAGCGAGGAGGGCCCTCTTCAATAAAATATTTTTTTCTTTCAAAACTTGGTCGATTACCCTTGGCCCTCTTCCCCTACCCGTCGGATCTTAAAAAAATTGGAAAAAACAGCAGAAAGGAAGACACGTCTCCGGGATAAGCGGGGAGGAGAAGAAAGAGGGGCAACATCCTTGCGTAAAGGAGGAACAAGGGCAGGCGAAACGCGGAAGGGTCGTTGGCGTCTGCTCCCGGGCTCTCCTCTCTCTCCTCCCTACAGATTCCTCTCGTCGCCTCCAATTTAGGGCTCCATCCCTATTACCGACGAACCCCTAGTCCTAATTCTCCTCCAGATCTGGGAACTCCGTGGAAGGAGGAGGCGGCGACGAAGAATCCTCTCGCAATCTCCCCCGTGGGGGCCCCATTTTACTGGGCATGTCAACCTCCGCTGCCTCCTCCCGCCGTCGTCGCCCTCTCCTCGACGACGGCTACGACTTACCCCAGCTTCGCCGCCACCGAAGCTCCGCACTCCTGCAAACTCCTTCAGGCCCTCCGCTCCGGCGTCGATTCTGATCAGAGCAGCGACGAGAGCCTTATCCTCCCGCCGCCTCAACGCGCAAATCGCCGCCGCAATTCTGACGAGGATCTCACCCCGATGGCAACCATCCTTGGAGACTATCTCGTCGGCTCCTGGGTAGATCAACTCCTCCAGCACCAGGCGGAATCCGACGGCGGCAACCGGCATGGCACGCCGCCGGCGGACGCTGCGACGGTGGCGGCACTGCCGACGGTCACCGTAAAAGAAGGGCAAAGTCAGGAATGCCCCGTCTGCTTGGAGTATTTCCGAGGGGGAGATCGAGTGAGAGAGATGCCGTGCAAGCATTGTTTCCATGGAGCTTGCATTCTACCGTGGCTGGAGCTCCACAGTTCCTGCCCAGTTTGCAGGTCGGAGATTGTGGCGGGGGACTGCGAGGAGACGGCGGCGCCGGAGCAGTCTCTCGCGAGCGGCGGCGCCGCAAGAAGATCGTGGTTTCCACAGGTGTGGCCGTTCAACGGGCTATTCTCCTTGGGCACCAGCGGGAATAATAGCAATGACTATGGCAATTATAATTATAATGACCCTTCGTCCTCTTCACCAGGAAGCAGCCACAATCGGGAAGAAGAAGACTGAGAGTCCTTTCTTTTCTCTTGTATAGAAAAACAGACGGATTTTCAGTTCATTTTTTCAGCATCAGTCAAAATTTGGAGTTCTCCCTACATCTAAGATTTGGGAAAATCAATTAATAAAATGACCGCAAGTATCAGAGCTCGTCGTGAGGCAAGAGTTCGCCTGAATTCATCAGCTCCAGCTTCTTTTGCAATTCCTGGGCATCAATAAATTGGTTATTTTTTAATTTATTATTAATTACTTGAACTTGAAAATTGCCAGGCACAATGTTACCTTTAGCTTCTCTTCCACACAGAGAGCCGGACTGGAAAGCACCGCGGAATATCTGCAATTTCCTTTTTTTTTTTAAGAATCTCATAATCAAGGGTTGACTTTTTGTTCTCACAAAGAGTTGATCTTACTCGCATCTGCTGGGCTCGTCCAAGTGGATGATCTCGTTATTCAGCCCACACCTAAGTCTGACCTGTTATTTGACCAAGTCAATGCAATGGTAAATTTTAACGAGAAGATCTCTAACGCATCCATCTTACTCTGAGGGATCTGTCTGGCCCATTCCAGCACTTGTCTCCATTGGAAAACAGCATCTGCTTATATGAGTCGTCAAACTTGTCCCAGCTCCTAATTTTTTTCAAAGAAAATATTGTTTAGACAATTTAGTTAGAAGAACAAATGATTTCACCAATTAATGACGAAAAAACTAAGCATAAAATTTAGTTTATTCCACTGAAGATATACCCGAGACGAGTCGTGCTGTATCCCTCAACTTGGGAGGCATCTTTGAAAGGGCAAACTTTGTAAACGTACCTAAACCGGAATAAAATCAAAGATTGAACTTAGTAATTTGGATATCGGAAGTATTCAAAGGAAAATAAAGAGCGTACTTATCTTGCTTGATCTCAAAGCATGTATCGTAGAAGAAATAAAACTCCTTATCCCTACCTAGCAAATCAAAGAAATAACAACTCGTTCATCATAAATTTAAGCCAAAGATAAAATATATTCTTTCAGTTTAGATCCCTGGACCCTAAAATCGGTTTAAACTGTACTATCTGTAATCAAAGAGAGTTTGTGTAATATCTAGAAATCATTCTTTGTAAAGAATGCTCTATTGTTTAGAGTCCATTATCAGTTCTTTACTTTCAACTTATTGCATGCTCTGATGGCAAAGATCACTCATGTTTGCATAACTAGTACCACAGAGGGAAAGAGAGAGAATATTCTAGCGAGAGAAATAACTCAAAAAGAGTTCAGTTCATTTGTCATGCAGTCCCAGCTTAAACAAGGACAAGATGGACTTGTTGGACCTTGAATGGATCTCATCAAGGGTACAGTGATAAGATCCTCTCGTAAGACTCAGGGTTTTCCTTTTAGGAAGCCTCACTAGAGGGTAATTGCAAGAACATCCTTCCCAGGGCAAAAAATAAAAGATGGGGAAAGAGAGGGGTAGGGAGTTGGTATTCTCATGTCTGAATTATGTTTAGTACTGTGAGTTGATTCTTTCTTTTTAGGATTGAAGGATCGCCTCTCTCGACATCATCAGAGATTCTCCTCCCAGCCCTCTCTGTGGAGCTTGGCAGCACTCCTTACTCTTATGCTATTCACCTTCGAAACCAGAGAGCCAGATAGGACCTCCAGCAACGGTTTTATCATATAGCCAAACACACTTAAAAGTATGGCAGCCATTTGCTAATAAATGAAGAAGATATGATAAAATCACAAAAACATTAGCACTTACCAAGGTCAAGTTTCAATTTGGTAGTTAGTTTGGATATCCTTGACTGTATCTTGGATAATTTGGAGCTCGTGTCCTCGTATTCTTTCCGAACACGATCTGCATCTGTGCAGCCAAAACAATAACAATTGATTTATGCTTTGCAATTAGCTGTCTGATATATAATGTTAAGTGCAAAATGAAGTAATACCTGATAAGTCAACTGGGCTCTTAAACAAGCTAATCCGCTGCAAAATGTTCTGGACTGTCTGATGAATCTTATCCAAAAACGATGGATTACTTGTTTCAGTGGAATCTATGAAAGAAACAAAAATCGATTCAATATTTTAAGTTAAGAAAAATCTTGAGACGACAAATCTCTACCTGAAATCTCCATGTCATCATCTCCTTCGGCATTATAAGCGTGGCTCCGATCCCTATCCGATTCATATTCATCATCAGAATGGGCTCTTTCATCATCGTCGTCATCATCAGTGTATTTTTGATCAATTATTTCAGAATCTGATTTATAACCACGATTAATCTCGTCATAATGCTGCAAGTCTTCAGAATCATCTTTCTGATTTTCTATCTTCTCTCCTTCATCTTCTTTTATTTCATGAGTGCTCTTCTCTCCAGTCCAACGAGAAGCAACAAGACGACCCAAATCTTCTTTTGATAGCTCTTCCAGATTTTCAGGATCTTCTTTATTCTGAAATAATGCTAGCATCAATTCTGTAAAAAGCCTTGGTCGATACTAGGGAACAGCAATCTGATCAGATCTAGGGGGGTCGAGATCGATTTTGTGGAGATCAATCCCCTTGATTATTCAAGTGGGTAGGATTGACAATCGGATTGAGGGCATCAATCCCTTCCTCAAGATTATCAAAAATCAGATTGAGACCCCTTGATCTAGTTAATGGCCTGACCGTTAATTCAATCATTGATACAATTGACAATTGACAATTCACACTAAAAAAAATCATAGAAAATTAAAATATGTGTTAAAAATGATTAAAGTTTAAAAAATTGAAAAAATACCCTTCAATCTGATCGACAATCAGATCAAGGATTGAGCTCTTTGCCTCGATCAATAAATGGGCATCGATCATTGATCAACCATGGCTCACTTTGGCAGATCGACAATCAGATCAAGGGACTCAATCATCCCCTTGATCTAATCACTGATTGCTTTTCCCTACGCAGTACTTACAGAAGTTCTAGAGAAGTAACTGAACAAACCCAATAAAAGAAATCCCATCCCAGCAACAGATCTGTACAATATAAATAAAGAGCCAGGGACTACTAGAGAATGCATTCTGAAGTCCTTAATTCGGTTAGGATAGGCATGAATTCCTCCTAAACATTCTGGAATGATTCCCCTCCAAACCTATATGAGGAAGCATCACATGAAAAATAAGGAGAAGGTCACCGGCAATAATAGACTTCCTGAGGAAGACTCACGGGCTTGAGCACGTGACATGATCACAAATAAGTATAAAAGGCCGAAACTCAGTCAAGGGTGGCATTCTATAAATGAGACAGGAGAGTACTGGGAAAGGCATCTTGATTCAAGAAAAGAGGGCAACTGCCGAGGAGAGGAGCCAGCTGGGAGATAGAGTCTGCTCTTGGGGGAGACAACCTGGTTAATTACTGCTTTATGGATTCCTCTGATTGAGGGAAGGAGAGGTCTATTTATAATTGGTGAATTGATTGGTTCTTGAAGTGAAGTGACTCAATATAATCTTTCTTTTTTATTTTTGGATTTGGAACGTATCACATTAATTCCAGCTTCTGTCATCCACTTTATTTTTTCAACTATTTTTCAGCAAGAAGTTCTTGCTACTATTCATTGAGATTCTATCATCATTAAATCAAGAGAGATAGATTGATCTTTACATAACTCAACTGAGAAGGTCCATGATCTCAAAAGAGTAAGAATAAGAACAGAATAATCAACTATGATTGATTCATACTGTTATTGGGAGCCCCTCATCTTTCTGTATTTGTAAAACAGTACCTCTATCTTTCTATATGTTTTTATAGATAAGTCCCTGAAAGTTTATTGGTGAGTGAGATATCGGGTAATCAGATATCCACAACCAACATATGTAAAGAGGGATCACAAACCTTAGTGAAAAGTTTTTTCACCTATTTATCATTCTCAAGCCCCTGCTCTTTTCACAGCACTACCTAGGGTTTCAAGATCGAACACATATCAACAATGGAATACCTGTTTTCTCATCATCATCTGAAACCTCTGTTATTTTCTCATCTTCGGTGCTCTTAATTTCATCAGAATCATCGTTGCTCATGTTTATGTCCTTTTCTTCATCCAAATGCTGGAGATGATGTCAAGAAGATAAATATTACTAATAAACATGATAAGAAATTCAATTCATCCAAAGCATGAAATTTCTGAAATTAACGTCACCTGTTTGTCAGGATGGTCAACAGGTGTCTGATCTTTTGTTTCAGGTTCACTGATGTCTTCTGTAGCATCCTGGTAAAACAATTAAGGAAATATCAATGACAGTAAAATTACCATTTAAGGAAAACAATAGGCCTGTTAATGATGTGGACACGTTGCAACATGAAACTTATTGAAAATAAAATAATTCTGAGAATACCCGAGTTTTGGGAAACGAAAATCATTTGTTAAAAGAAGAAAAAAAATTAATAAAATAAGGAAAAAATCCCCTATAGCCTGACCTAGGAACACAAATCTTAAATACCATGTAATTTGAATGAATATTTTTGTATATTCACATGCAGTGCACAAATTGGCAGGAAGTGCAGATGGAAATCTAAGCATCGAAGATAAGATTATCTTCATCAAACATCATCGTCTTTGAAGCAAGCACAGATTTTAAGTTTTGATTTTGGACAAGCATCCTATATACTTGTCTTCTTATCCCTTTTTGTGCAAGAATTGTTATTCCAATTTCTCATCAATGATATGGTCAAATTCTATTTTCAAGAAGTGTATCAGCTATCCCCTGAAAAAAGAGATAACTTTCTGAACATATACTAACATGCCTTTGGGAGAGAAATGAGTAGTGTTTCACCAAAGCCTGCAAGAAAAATGATATATGCAATTTAAGCTACCCTTCTAATTTGGGAAGTTGATCAACAATGAATAATCCAGTTGCTTCAGAAACTCTACAAAATCGATTCAGATTTTGTGGCGAAAAACTTTATTTATACTTTCACAAGATACCCAATTTTTTTAAAAAAATTTAAAATTTTAAAAATATTTTAAAAAAATCAATAATTAAATAATTGACATTCTACTCAGGTAGTCTTATTTCTAATGGACTACAGAAAAGTAAAAAAGCATATGGCAATTCTTTGTATAAAACCAAGAAATCCAGTAGTTTCATCAGAATGCATATCTGTGGGGTCCATTGTCAGAGGATGTTCAGTATTTAATGTTCATTCATTTGCAGATGAAGAATTAACAAGGAGAAAACAGTGGGTGACTGACCGGATCTGATCCATTTCCCATCTTCCTCATTGATGTTTCTCTTCAATATCTTTTGCTGCTTTTTCTTCTTTCTCTTTCTTGAGCCGCTCTTGCTCCTCGGCCTTTTCAATTTGTTCCTTGTGTTCTGCACGAGCAGGAAAAAAACCCAAAAAATAAAGAAAATGACTTTTACCCCAATATCCCTCCAGAAATCTAATTTTTGAATGAATATTATCAACTTTGGCACACAATTCCAAGTCAACCTTATAGCCTTGATACCAGAAAATGAAACTTATTGTTAGGAAAATGACCAAGTTCTACCGTCCTACCCCTTGACCAAGAGAATTTGTAATTATACTCTTTTCAATATAAGTTTATGCCCCTGTCTGTAGTGACCATCATACAGTGATGTTAGTGTACCGGTCACTTAAGGCCTGTATAAATAAGTTCCTATCTATGAAATGAAACATAACTCTTATCTTAAAACCTCTGTGCTCACTACTCTACCTCTGTTCAAGCTACAGCACTCTCCAAATCTTGACACTTCTCATGCGTGGAAAAAATGATGCACGAATCAGAGTAGCTTTGATAAAGTAGAGATAAAGTGGTGGAGCACAGACGCATGCTCCACCATTGATGCAACCAACTTCAACACCTTTGGGTAGACGGCACCAGCATCTTCAGAGGTCAACCATGAATGGACCCTTGCTCCCCTGATAGTGCCAAGGATTTTAATACTCCTCGTGGAGACAGCCACAACACCACCAGAGAACACAGCAACAACAACACCAACGTTACTGAAGGAGACAATTGCCCTGACACACAAGTCAAGCACGGAGTGGATGAAGGCATGATGGGAGACAATGGGACTGGAGGAGAGACCATATTCACCAAGAAAATTGATCGTGAACAGAGTCAAAGCTTGTCGAGCTGACCACCCGTCGGCACTTGTGGCCCAGTCAGACGACTGTCATTTTCATATTTTGCGTAATTTCTTTTGGATTTTCCCCTTTTTTGTCCTTTCGAACTATTGGGCAAACAAATAGGCTTTGAATTAAATTTAGGAAAGCAGAGAGGAATTTTGGGTTCATCTTGTCCACGCAGAAGCTGGTGGGGAGGATCCCTCCACTTCTCCCAGCCATCACTGACCTGCTGGGTGGAATGGACTCATTGCCTCCACTGAGCTGGTCTTTCATCCTCTTGGTCGCGGGCAATTATCCATGAGGTCGGCCCTGCACAACCTGTCGCCTGCCACCCGCACACCCATGCTGTCATCAGCCATTGGATCAATGGTTAACTCTGACGGAGCAACCGCGCACTGCACCTGGAGCAAGAGATTGCCACAGCGCTCCCTCAACACTCGTCTACTGCTACACGCCACCCTGCATCTCTGTGCCCATCATCACCCTTATGCGTCCATCGGCACCAAAGGTCCACTCTAACCCTCTCATGATTTGTGTTATTTCCTCCAGCATCTTGGCCACACCCCACTGCCACAGGCTCGATGATAGGATTAGGGTAGGTGAGCACCACGTGTCCCGTTGGCTGCAGCGGAAGTGGAGCCGAGAGGTTCCCCCCACCATCAGTCGGCAGTCCTTCCATGACATCAGGACGGGACCCTGCTTATATCACATCCTTCACCCACACCGGGGGCATTGAATTAACATCGAGTTGCGACGCGCATGTTTCATCCCTTAGGTCTCTATGGCCCCACTTCCTGCAGGCATCTTCATATCATCCTGCATCATAAAGACGTTTATCTCTATAAAGGCAAAAAGGCCTGACAATGGTGGCATCGAATCAATATCGAGTTGCGACGTGCATGTTTCATCCCTTAGGTCTCTATGGCCCCACCTCCTGCAGGCATCTTTCATATCATCCTGCATCATAAATAGGTTTTATCTCTATTCTTTGTAGAGATTAAGCCAACAAGGCCTGACAATGGTGGCAAAAGCATGCCAGATGAGTATTTTCCAGATACTCTTGAATTAAGTTTCTTTGCCTGATAGAAATAATGCCAATAAGGTTTCCAAAGCACCCCAGCTATCATACTTTTCCTGCAAGTGAGCTTTGCCCCACCTCCGTGTGCTCTGGCTTTGTTCTGTGTATTTTGATGTGTGAGTGAAGCAGTGAGTGAGAGGGGAAATAATGCTCGGTGCACCCAAGCCTTAAGATCATCGCAGTTCAAGGGAGATTGTGGTACACCTAACTGCACGAGGTGATAGCTCCCCATAGGGCAAATTCTACCTGAAGACTAGGTTTGACTCGAAAGGTAAGAACATCATAAATGATTAAAAACTTTGATCTTGTTCAAGTGAGAAGCTTTCTTTGACACTTCCGTCTCTAATAGTACAATTATTAAACATGGTAAGTTAAAAGTTATTGTGAAACTCCATTAGGGCCTAACACTTACCTATCTCTATCTTCTCTCTCTGGTGAAGCCTGACAAGGTTCTCCTGTGTAACCCTCATTCTACGCTAGTGCATTCTCTCAGTCTCTCATTTTACCTCTTCACATGGTACTAGAGTATGTTCTTTGCTGGGTTTAGGCCATCATCAACCTTTATTCAGGGCCCAACATTTTAAAACTTGAGGGAGAGTGTGAAAGTTCACTAAGGCCCGACATTTACTGATCTCTATCTTCTATCTCTTGTGTAGCCTAATATAAGGGCCTCATGTAACCCTCATTCTACACTAGTGCATTCTCTTGCCTTGCATACAGCTCTTGTCCCACTTCAGCTGTCGGAGAGGGCTCCCGACGTGTGGGTGTGGTGCGGCGGCCGCTTCTCCGTCCGCGCCGTCTACCGTCACATTCAAGATTTCGAGAGTACTTCAGACTCGCCTATGCTCCTCAAATGCTGTCGTCTCCCCTGGAAGTGCCAAATCCCACTGAAGATCAAGCTGTTCGGACGGTAGCTCCTGCGTCAGAGGCTGATGACACGATCCCTCCGGCAAAGGTTCTGCCCGGACACCTCGTTGGAGTGTCCTCTATGCGCCGGAGCAGCTGAAGACTACTCCCATCTCTTCTTCGAGTGTCAGTTCGCACAGATGGTATGACGGACAACACCTACGAGTGGTCTGGTCACGTCCACAGCCGACTCATTCTGGCGCACTATTAGCGGGGGGCCATTTCGACGTGCGTCGGAATGACAATCTATCTTCGCCACTTTGTGGTCAATCTGGCTTCACCAGAATGAAGCAGTCTTCAGAGGCCGTCCCCCTTCAGCCGATGCAATTCAGCACGACTTAAAGGGGGCTCATTTATTCCTGGAACTCTGTAACGGACTATTTGTTCCTCGTCATTAAATCAATGACAACTGGGGGGCACCACTAAGGGTGCCTCTTATGTTTCTTTTTTTCAAAAAAAAAAAACTAGTGCATTCTCTTACTTTCTCAATTTACCTCCTCACGATTACTATAACTATTCCACCAATTCATACAACAGAGAAAAATAAACACACCTTTAAGCTGTTCAACAATCCCTTTAAGAACTTTTGCTTCGGCCTTCAGCTTCAATACCTCTGCTTCATCCTCCTGGAATGATTTCTTTGCCTTCTCTACTTCAATCTTCCTTAGAGAAATCCCAGCCTGATACGTAGTTATCTTCTTTTCCAATCTCTGTCTTGCCACTTTACCGGCTTCCCAACATGTATCCAAACACTTCACTTTACCATTATACTCATCGCTTCCATCACAACAATCTGAGCACAAGAACATAAAAATTTCAGCTCATTAGGGTCATATAAATTTCATGTTACAAAAGAGTATTTTAAGGATTTCAACGTAAGAATTCCAGGTCAGTAACTTGCAACCGTTCTACTTATTACAAAAGACAGAAAGAATGAGATGAAGTGCAGTTTACCGCAAATGCCGTCATTCACTCGAGAGGAGAAAATGATTAAGGGAGTGTGACCTTTGTTCTTGCAGTAAAACCTCCCTTCCGGACAAGCGGATGTACCTGAACGCACCCAATTTGAATAAATCCAGTAAAATCTCAAACCACCGAAAAAGAAAGAACTAAATAAGAAAATTTCGGAATCAAAGAATTAAGCTGTAGAGATCAATTAGAGAGGCAATGACAGGCCTGGCTCGTCGGTGCCGTCCGGACAGTCGCAGAAGTCGTCGTTCAGTTGTTCCTTGACGAACTTACTCGATCCGTCCTTGCATTTGATCAAATTTTGCCGGTAATAATCGGCGTCTTCACAGAATAAAAAGAAAATTCAATTCTCGGTAAAGCAGAGTAATTAATTCACATTATTCCGAAGATCCCAACCTTTAGGAGAAATGCCTAAAACATCCTTAGTAGTAGCTGAAGAGGCTGATCCGGAGACGAAGACAAGGAAGACTACACTTAACGTGAAGATGCTGCCACAACGGCGGACATCCATCACTCTCTCCTCCAGCCCGACGCCGATCGGATCAGTGGATGACAGGAAATTCCTTGACCATCAGCTCTTTGCCGTTGAGGGATCGAGGAAACGACGCCGATTCTAGTGAGATATGAAATAGATCGGCACTAGGCTTCTAGCAGTACGGTTTCTTCACTTCTTTCCCAGCTGAAGGGTTTTCTCACCGTCTGATCGGCAGGCCTTCTTTGGAGTCGGCAATTTTACGGTCACGATCTACGGTCACTGATGCCGTAGCAAGTAATGGGTCATGGGCTTTCAAGAAGACCCCTTTTCGTTTCAAACGAGAAAATCATTCGCGAAAACTCCAATGGGCCAATAGTTGACGGGCTGCCACAGGCCGCCGATAGCTTGAAATAATGGGCCCCCAATAACAAGACTTTCTTCGCATCTAATTTTCGTCACTATTTAATTAATTCGTTAATCCATAGGAACTTGCGAGGAAAGGACCCGGCGAGCTGTTTTCCTATATAAATCGGGGCCCACCAAGGACACGTGGATACGATCTGAGTGGTGAATTTTATGCACACGTCACGAAAGGCGACAGGTCACGTGTCCAGTCTACAGGTTGAATTTTCTCCCGGCCACGTGTCCAGTCCCGCAATCGTCCGACACATGAATGCTGCACCATCTCAGACACAGTCTACCAAGTGGGAGCAGGAGAGAGAATCTTATCCGACTTTTTAGAATAAATAAATTAATATTTTATTATTGTAATGCAAGTCCGAAAGTACGGATTTTCAAACCCTTGAAGTTCTCGCTTCAACGATCGGACGGCTGTGATGTAAGCTCTCTTAGTTGGAACTTCAGCCGACGGTGCACCGCGAACAGGCCTGTCCTTTTTAACTTTATGTTTTCGCGGGACCCCCACACCGATAAAGAGTCCACCGGCTATAGCCGGTGATTACTTATTGACGGGACTTCTACCAACTCTTCTATTGTTATCTTTGACGGCTGAATTAAGGGCAAAGCAGTCTTTTCTTCCATGGGGTCCAGGATGACGGGGCTGCCAGCTCGGACTTGCAGCTGGCACGCACGAGGGTGCAGCGTCTAATATGATACCACGTGTTACCTTTTTTCTGGGAGGTCATTTTCGTTGAGCATGCTTTTGTCGCCGTTTTCACATACTTCTTCTCTTCCCCACTTTTCATCTCCTTCTCCGGCTCTCCGCAGCTATGGTGGCTTTTGGTTTCCCCTTTTCGGCTGACTGTTGAATTCAGCTCCGAATTGTTGAAAGGAAGAGGAATGCAACCAGCCGGAGGAATATTTCGGAATTATCGATTGGCGGATTTAACGCAGAAGAATGTTTGATCCGGCCATAAAACTCTTCGGCAGGACGATTTCTCTGCCGCCTGCAGCGGAAGAGATAGGAGCGGTATTTTTTGCGTTCTTCTTTTACTTACAATTATCTGCTTTCTTTAATTACTGAATTATTTCCTTCTTTCGGAGTTGCACAGAAACCTTGTAGCTCACGATTCAAACCTCTTCTTTTTTCCTGTTCTTTTTGCCTCTTTCATTTCAATTACGACTTTGTCGAATCGACCTTCAACTCACCTCGGGAATTCCTTTTCGTCTATCTATTTGTCCGATCCGGATATACGCTGGTTGAATTGAACCATCTCAAACTCTGAACGTGGATCTCAAATCTGTACATCTTTTGCGACTAAAACTAGTAAATCGACTACGCTTTATTTGATGGTAGATTTTCCCCCTAAATTGAAAGGATTTTAGGATGCTTCTTTCCTAAATTTCATAAAATTAGACTAATCTTTGGGTTCTTATGCGAATGACAGGATTCGAGCGCGGAAAGAACATTGGAAACATATCACGTGGAAGAGGTCGAGAATTCTCAACGGGAGTTCCAGTCATCAAACAATGAACCTAGAATAAAGCAACCAGAGAACGAATCAGAGAGTATCAATCAACAGAAGGTGAATCTAAAGAAGCCTGATAAACTCCTTCCTTGCCCTCGATGCAACAGCTTGGACACAAAATTCTGTTACTACAACAATTACAACGTCAATCAGCCGAGACACTTCTGCAAGAACTGCCAGAGATACTGGACAGCTGGCGGGACCATGAGAAATGTCCCCGTCGGCGCCGGAAGAAGGAAGAACAAGCACCTGCGCCATCTTCTTATCCCCTCTGAGTCAGCGTCTCCTGCAGTTCAAGTGGACCATTCTGACTCGAGTCAAAGTCAATCCGTCAGAGGAGTCCTGAATTTTGGGGTTGACTCACCTCTTTGTGAGTCCATGGCCTCCGTACTCCAGCTCACTGAAAATGGCGGGGAAAGTCAACTCAGGGAAAAGTCAGCCCCGATGGAGTGGACTTATCCGTGGGCTCGGGGGTTGTCTGGATTTGCACCGGGCCAGCTTAAGGAGGGGTCAACGCTCTATGGGCCGCCTTTTGTCTGGGGATATGGGCCCAGCTGGCCCAATCAGGTTTGGAGCTTGCCAATGACATTTCCATCTCCCAGCAGCAGTGATATCTCGGGAAGCATCTCTCCCTCTCTTGGAAAGCACAACAGAGATTCCGGCCTAACGGTTGTAGAGAAGAGAGAAAAGTCTCTCTGGATACCAAAGACTGTGAGGATCATTGACCCAGACGAGGCCGCCAAAAGTTCCATACTGTCAACGCTGGGCATCACGCCCGACACGGGAGAACCCATGAAGAAAGCAGGCATTTTTAAAGGTTTTCACTCCAAGATAAAGGATGCAGCAGATCTTCGTCTAGATAGAGAAAAGGTCATGATGCACTTGAACCCGGCAGCTCTCTCTCGTTCCCAGACGTTCCAAGAAAGCACGTAGACGATCTTGATCCCTAAAGCCGTCAAGTTTTGAAGGTGCTACTAAATGGATCTGGTCTTCTGTTGAGGGGTATGATTAAAGATAAACGCTGGTGTGGATAGTATATGATTTGCTCGTGATAGTTTATGACTACCAACAAGCTCTCGTTTTCGATTCGAAGTCATCACTGCCTCCAATTTTTCGCCCTCCTCTCTCTTCCTCTCTCGATCGGCCATAGGTTTCGAATTGTGCAGGGGTGCGGACGAGACGGGTCAGCAGTCCGTCTCACTTGCACAGACGTCGTCCACAAGTAATAAAAAAACTAAAAAAGGAGTTAAATAGGCTCCCATCTTTCCCCATATCTATCCCGCGCGCTCTCTCTTCCCATCTCTTTTCGGCGCTCTCTCTCCTCCTTTCTATTTCCTAATTTCCCGCACGCACTCTCTTCCTCATCTCTCCCGCTTTCTCTCCCTCCCACCGCTTTCCCCTTATTCATTCTCCATCTCTATCAAGCACGTCCAGCCGTCGTGTCCCCCGCCCATGCATCTGAAACTGGAGGTCAACGCGTATGATGGCAGATAGCACCGTCCAATCCCGCCCCCCGAACCCTAATTGGCGATGACTGGACAGACAGGATAGATAATTCCTCAATATGACGAGTTGAGGACCATTACAACAAGGGAGCATCTGCTCGTAGGTTTGAATCTAAGTGTATCAATTGAAGAACACTCAAAACTAGACAAAGGATTCTCTCGTAGCTTCGACCAGAGTGGTACCACATTTACTGCCGCCGACTACCCCGTTGATTTAGAATTACGCCGTTCGCGCCTAGCTTCGCCCACCCACGTATCACGGCCCCAGCGAGAGAGAGAGAGTTGCCCTTGAACTAGATCTGCAGAGAGAGGAAAAAGAAAGCCAAACGAGTCAGATTATTTACTAATCCTCGTCCCAATTACAAGCAAGTGGGGGCCCTCGAGAGGTTTTCACCAGTAAATAGCTTTCACCGTCGCGAAGGGCTCTAAACAGAATTCCGCTGTCGTTCACTTGAACCATTTCGCCCGAAGAGTGAAGAAGCACTGCGTCTTGCCCGAAAATGCTCCTGCCGTCGAACGGCCCATTTAGGAACCTTTTGCGGCATCCCATTGATGAAGACTGTGATTAGACCTGGGATATCGAACGCCAGTTGACTTCTCTATTTAAAGGGAAATTATCACGCAGTGAGCGAGTTCACTCACCCGGTTGACAAGGAGGCGGAGCAGTTCTTCGATCTTTAGTTCCCGTGAAACACATCTGCCTGGAGATGGAAAAGAGATCTTCCGCGCTATCATCCTCCCAGAAACTTTGAAGACCAGTCACTAAGATCGGGAACCCTGAACGTGGAGGAATTAAGGAAAGGCAAGTCAGCGATAGGAGGAGAGACTCCTCCACAGATACTTTACTTCCGGTCTGGGCTTCCGCCTGTAATTGGCGTTGCCGGCGGCGAGATCTCGACCGTCGGTTCTGGAACCAGTAGAAAACGTTGGCGTCTACCACTGATCCGAATCTCTCGAGAAGCTTTCTTATTCTGACGGTGTCGTCTTTCGGAGGATTCACCATCCCGCTGTTGAAGATGGACTCCAGAATGAGGATTTGCTCTGGCTTGGGAGTCCAGCGAGTTCTCACGCGCTCGCTGGAGTGGAAACCCAAATCGCCGGCGGCGCCGTAGCTACGGCTCTTGGTCTTTCTCGAGCCATCTTCCATGGCAGTTGTCGATGATAATTGAGATGATAATGACGAAGAAGAAACTACAGACTGGGATGAGCGACTGGCGTAAAAACGAGTAGTAGTAGCATGCGGTTTTTATAGGGATCGAGAAGCCCTCGGATGCGGTAGAATATTCCACTTTGAATTTCAGAAAATCAAACTTTTCAGATTTCAAACCGCCGAAATAATGTAATTAGCTGGTTGATTTTTATACTGAAACCCCGGCGACGCTCGCTGCTGAATCGTGACACGCGTCCCCTTTCCGCGGTAGCAGGGATGCTAGAAGGCTTCCCATGCACGTGGCACGTGATTGAATTGCATGGCCTCAATAATTCGAAAAATTCGGGAAAATATTATATACAGCTCCTTATCCACGTCCAAGGCATGACTTCAACTTATCGTCTCTATCTCTCTCATCTGCAACCGCAGGTGCGACTGTCATCTCCCCGCTACCCATTTCCTCCCGTTGTCGTCGTCGTTATTGCTCCTCTTCTTCTAGTTAGGGTTCCCGTGTCAATTGTACGTCTGGGTCAGCGCGAGCATCAAAATATTCGTTAGAGGGGGAGTCATAAGTCATAACGAGCAGCTCGGTGAGATCTGTCACCCGAAATTCAAATAAATATAAGCCGCTCCAGAGCCTACATAGACGTGGATGCATTCACGTAGCAGTCCACAGTACCCTATCACGTACGGAATTGAGAAAAATCTGCGGATTCACTGAATTGGGCCAACGTCCCCCGAATCATTCATTTACTTTCAATAATCTATGGAACGATTGACTTCTCAACAACCGCAATTTTTCATCAGACTTGCTTGAGCGGCTGTCGTCAATCCAGCAGAGTTAAAAATATTCCTAATTCGCTGTCATCGCCGCTCTCTCCTCCATCTGCGACCTACCCATCTATCTAATCTACTAGACTAGACATCGAACCCTAAAATAGTGGAGTTTCTAGCTCTCTATCTCTCTCTCTATGATCAGGCAGTCATGTGGGGGCTTCGTCGTCTGCAGTGGCCAGTTATCCGTATTATTATCAGCGGTGACGGTGGCGTCTACAGTTCTCTCCAATTCTTATAATCCACTGGACGACAGTGCATATGATTTTTCCTAAATCGTACAACCTGGTCGTGCCCCACCTATCTAAGATGCTCCCGAGCCCCTCCCGGACTCTCTCGCTCTCTCCGCGTGTGTTTATATCTCACTGTCAAAGCTATCCATCTATCCCTAGTCCTACAGAGTGACTCTCTCTCTCTCTCTCTCTCTTTCTCTCTCTCTCTCAATATTGGACAAACATTAGCAAAGTGACGACCACCATTATGCCAGAGGATATACATTCATTGCTAACAACATCTTTCTTGAAGCTAGTCATGGCAGCATGACCCCACCATGCACTAAGATATTCATGATTGATATCATAATCCAAGCCTTAAATGATGAATGAAACCTATATGAATGAATTCTTCGTGCCATGATGGGAAAATAAAAATATTCCTTGCATGTCCACTTTACTTACCCAGTGGAAGTGCCTATGTCGATGGGTCAGCAAGCATTAGTGAGAACTAACATGCTTATCCTCCCATGCATAATCAAATGTTCAGATGTTCAGATGACCCATGGAGGAGCTCCTTAAAGCTATTCAGATGTTCAACCTCTAGCGATATCAACAAATTATCTAGATGGTTTGATCTCCTATTAAACCTCTTCTTCAATGCTTCTTGAGATCATTGAAGATCGTCTCACCATCTAGTCACATTAAATCACAATGGGAAGACGAAGAATGCAAGAGGGGAAAGAGAAGAGAGAGTGGACAACTTCCAAGGTTTGTATGGGCACCCTAGGGTTGGACACCTATACCCTATTTGTAAAATCTTGGTTTTAAAACTTTTCACAAAAACCCTCCTTAAGGTGATATCTACTAATATCCATTAATCTTAAATGTATGACCCTCTAAGCTCACATATCTATCTAGCTAATAACTCTATTGGCTCAATAATATTAATTGTTCAATCTTGTTAATTAACTATATCATCATATTATTTATTTAATCAGGGATCTATTTAACCTAATCGATAAATCAAGTTTTCAACCTGTTTGGTGCCAAGTTATATCATGTGCTCATGAAAGATATAGAGTGTATAATAACTCTCTCATAGGACCTTTATAATGATCAGTTTCTATATATGCATAATCTTTAATCCATGCAAAACTGTTGAATGGCTTTAGTGTGGATCAATTGGTAAACCCTTATTCATCATTCTAGTTAGTACTAACAAGTGAAAAAAATCATTAATAATAACTTCTCTTATATTTCTACTACCTTAGCTAAGGTTTTCATTGCATCCCATGCCTTGAGTCAATCTCATCTTATATTAAGGGTGGATGATTTCATCTTAACCACTCAATTGCCTTTGAGAACTCTATGGTGTATCCAATTTATGATATTTTGCAGATGTTATGGATAGGGATTTATAAGTCATTGAAAAAAATTATTCATCCACAAGATATATTTGGAATGGACCTGATTGATAATTAGGTATAATAATACTCAAGGATTCACACAGAATAATCCAATGAACTCTTGCTCTAAAGAGCACCTACTATCTATCATTGGTATCTCCCCACCAATGGTCATATTATCAACCATGCTCATATGAGTGATATGAGTGAGATCAAATAATGTTATTCTTATAAAATATTTTCAATGTCCTTCTTGAGTATTATTTAAACACAAATATTTAAAATATATGTTAAAAGATCGATGATCTATTGATGTAGGATATTTCGGAATGATGCTATGTATGAATATGATGATGTAAATATGGAGAAGTGAGGGAGAGATGAGTGAGGTAAAATATGAATATCTATTGATATTAAAATATGAAATATTCCTACAGATTTGTGAGGACCTATGAATGATATCACTGAGGGAATAAAGTAGAAATCAGATAAGATAATTGTGGAAGGATAATAGGGAATAAGAGGATGATAATGATGATGAAGATTAAATATAAGTAGAGAAGAGAAATGGAGAAAAGATGATATGAATTATTTAATAAATAAATATGGTTGTATGATATTTCTATAACGTGGAGAGGAAGTAATAATGTTACTATGAATAGTTAGAGATATATATTAGAGAATAGATGGAGGAAGAAATAGGTGAATAGGTGACTGAATGATAATGATAATAAGAGTGAATTACTATAAGAAGGAGAATAATTAGTATGTTAAGTAATTTAAGAGATGAGGAGTAGGAATAGTATGGAATATATGTAGGATGGATATGATGGTGATTATGAATAAAAGAGATTAAGAGAGA
Organism: Lemna minuta; assembly: GCA_024174645.1. Classification (NCBI taxonomy): domain Eukaryota; kingdom Viridiplantae; phylum Streptophyta; class Magnoliopsida; order Alismatales; family Araceae; genus Lemna; species Lemna minuta. The sequence goes on along the minus strand of CM044104.1, from coordinate 7,835,611 downwards.
CGATAGTGTGGATGATATAATGAATAATATGGGTAATGGGATGGAAACTAATAGAGGATTGATACGAAGAGAAGAGAATAGTGTAGACGGCGATGAGAAGAGAGTATGGAATACGTGGAGAAGACGGTAACAGGGATGTAATGATTAGGAAGAATAATATATGGATTAGTCGATTATTATAATGGTAAGCTCAGGAGGATATTTAATTCGACTCTCGGATAATGGTTACGCGACTGAGAATAGGTAGAAAGTTTTCGTCGGGACGATGAGATGAGAACTATTTCACGGGAAAGAGAGGAGGATACCTGATCGGACGATGAAGACGATGCTCCTGGAATTACCGATCAATCCCAAAATTTCCGCCGTTTGTTTCTTAACTCGATGGGGATGAAATAGGACAGAACGGGAGGGAGAAAAGAGAGGGAGATAGAATCTCGGAGAGAGGTTGTGGACGGGAGACACGGGAAGCACAATAGCACACGAACACAATGAATTAAAACTGAAGAAGAGTAACTCATTAATCAATAACAACATCCTTTTTTTTTCTTAGACTCGTTCCTCTTATAGAGTAGAGAAAGTGGAGAGGTCGGGACAAAGAGATGCTTCGGGGGAGAGAGGCAGTTCGGCGGTTGCGTCTCTTCGTTTCACGTATTTTTTTGCCTCTTCGTTTGACGTGGTCGTCGCGTGGTGGAATGACGTGGAAGGGTCTTAAGGAGTACGTGACTTACTCCATAATCTCGTGCGGGCTCATGGTAATTATGGCGGTCTTAGAAGTGGCTGTTCGTGGATGCCAACGATCGTGAGTTTATAAGACCGTCGCCGTTTTAAATCGTGGATCCGGGAGGCATTTCAGCTACTCGTTTAGTTCCTTCTCAGATCCTTCCGTGGTGACGCCGTCAACGCCGTGGAAGGCGGTGAACTCTAGAGATCGATAAATCCGTTGCCGTCGTTGTCATCCGAGTCAGACACGGCTTGAGAGCCGGAGAGCACGCGCACGACTTTTGCCAGCTCAGACAACGAGCTCTTCCCGTCTCCTTTGGCGTCTCCATCACCTATCTCGCTTTCCAAACTCATACTTGAGATAGGTGGGCTTGATGCGTCGAAATTCCAGAAAACCTTCTCTCCTTCTGTCACCGCGATCTCGATTTATGTGGTCTGCTTTTGATATAATTTCTTTGTGTTTTATGATGGCCGACGACATTGAGATTGTCTAGATGTTGCTGTCGTGGATGAGAGTACACGAGGTGAAAGCTCTCTTTAAGCTATTTTAGCTGGCTATGTGTTCGGTGGAAGTCATGTTTTCTCATTGCTCCGAAGTTTGTAGTATGGTGAACCATGGAGTAATCCTACTCTCTTGATTGTCTTTGGCGGTTGTATTGAGTGTAGAGTTGGGTACGTACTTGGTGGAAAGAAATCAGATAAGGTCTTGAGGTTGTTCAAGATCGTGAGACGTTCTCTTGATTTCACTGTTATCATATCCCCCTTGAAGAGATCGCGACTGTGATATTTTCATTGACTGCATTTCAAGTGGACTCAACGTCATCATCTTCGTGGGAGGCTCCATGTGTTTTCATTCTTCTCTGATGGTCTGAGGATGTGAAGTAGAAGCTTGATAATAGTATAATGATTTTGTCGAGTCTTGATAATTATGAGGACTGTTCTTTGACTGCATTGTCGTCTTCTTTATGCTGATGATCATCATAAATTGTCTTCATAAACGCATGGTTTTACTCATGCATTGGCTTTGTCTCGAAGTGGAGTCTGTGGATGATTTCTTCCATAAATAATAACTCATATAGATCTCTCCTATAATTCTATTTATGGGCGGTTTTTCAAAGAGCGGAGGGAATATAACACAAAGGTGTTCCTACTGATTTTTCTTTCTTGAGATCAATAATTATAAGTATACAAGGTACCTATGATGTGATAGTTATGGTTTGGATAATTAGGAACCTATATCAAGGTAAGAGGTGGTCGACTTGGTCTATTAAAAGAATTCTAAGTATCTAAGGATGATGACTTTAATTTCTTTTGACCAAGTCAATCATTGGATCAGTGTATAAGTGGAGAAGGAGGGAAGATAATTCCCTTAGAATCTACACTCTCTTTCAATGTTTTAGAGAGGTCTTCTTCATTCACTTAATGGATGGTGAGTTTCTCAAACTTATAAGGAGGAGTATATTATCTTGTTGTTGTTGAGGATGAGATATCTTCCTTAAGTCATATCTAGGTTCACTTGGAACCCTTGTGTTCATGTTTTGAGATAATTCTCCATCATCCATGAATTATGATCTCATTATAATTCACTTCCTCATTACATACGTTTGTGGACTCCATTAAATGAGTCATATTGTAATGAAAATGAATAAATTTTAATCTCAATGAATATAAAAAAAACAAGGTGTGGTATTTCCCTAGAGGCCACATAATATTCATCAAGAAATTTCTTATCCTCCTTCAACAAACTTGTGGATGAACTAGCAGGTATAAAATCATCTACATAAAATTCAAGATATGTCTATCCATTCCCATTTTCCTTCAAGTATATAGACTAGTCACAAAATTTCCTTAAAACCAAAGAATAGAAGTTCTTCATTCAATTTAAATTACCATCGTTGGGTAGCTTGTTTGAGTTCATAGAGGAAGGCCATTTTACCTCCATTTGATGTAACTTAGGGGGTGGAGGGGAAATATGCCACTAAATCCATGAATATCCTTAGTGAATCTTGAGAGGAAAGAGGAGAATAAGTCTCATCATATTCAATGCCTTCTCTCTATCTAAAACCCTTTACCACAAGTTTGGCTTTATATCACTCAATTGACCATTCAAAATTTATATTCTTCTTGTAGGCCCATTTGCAACCTCTCTGTCTTCTTCCCTTGGGTGAGTCAATAATTTCCCATACTCCACTACAATCGATTGAATGCAGCTCTTCATTCATGGCTTGCAGCCAGTGGTTGGAGCTTACACTATTCATCACTTTAGAGAAGGTGAGGGATCATTTTTCCCCTTGACACATCTTTACTTGAAAGATAACCACATAATTTGATGATATTCCTATTTTCCTCTATCTGTTTGATCATCTTAGAATCACCGCTTGATCCTTCATTAATACTTGTGAAGGTTGATTAATTGTAGGTCATTTGATTGTTGTTAGTGTGTTAATTGTTGAGTAGGTGCACATTATTGATATTCCTTGATTGTGTAACAAAAAAAGTGACCATGTGTTTCTTGAGGTTATCAAGAAAGCTATCATTATTTTCACTCTCAGAATGAGAAAATATTATAGAGGACACAATATTATTTTCACCTCCAATTCCCCAACAATGAGATCACAGAGGACTCTCCCACTAACACAAGACATGATCGTAGGTTATGAACGAAGGAGGATGAGGACGAAGACATGGAGAAAAAAGTAATTTTAAATAAAGACTTAATTTTTCAATCTATTTATATTTTAATTTTAAAAATATGATAGAAAAGACAAAAAAGGATCAAAATAGAAAACATTTCATTCAAAAAGGAGTTTTCTATGAAAAGATTTGATAATTTTAAGTTTAGGGATTTCTTTAGAATTTTTCCTATTTTTCAAGAATTTTTTTAATTTTTTAAATTTCCTAAAACTTTTATATTTTTCCTAATGTTTTTGGATTTTTCTCACAAATTGTCTAATTTTTTCATATTTTCTAAAATTTTTTAAGGATTTTTAAAATTAAACAAGCAATTTTTATTTGTGCATGCTAACACATCACGCTAATGTGGCAGTGTATACACATGATGGGACAAGGTGGCACCACGTGGAGCCCAATTAAGACTTACACGGTGCTATTAAGGGGAGTATTGGTTCAAAATGAGTCCACAAGATTCTATCTATCGAAGCGCACCACATTGTATGTTCTGGAGCAGTGGATTTGTAGCCCATGCAACGAGTGGCCCAGATTGCTTTTGGTATCCTCTCTCCATACTTTGAACCAAAGGCCGACACATGGTGTGCTCTAGTGAATCCTACATTTGATAAAAGCAATATAATGATTGCAATTGATTTTGCCCTTTCTCTCAGCTCTTGCCGAATACCGTGCTTACACATGGCGCAATCTTCAGCCTTTTGATCAAGATCTGATTAAATCCAACGACTTCAAATCAAATCAAATTTTTTTTATGAAAAAAATGTCTAGAAATAACTGAAATTCCCAATTAAAAAAATTTGGTTTTTTAGTGTTTCATTGGGTACTTCTAGCATTGGTTAGCCAAAAGAAAGAGAACACTGATTTTTTGTCGTGTACCAAAAAAGTATTTTTTACTAAGTTTCTTCTCTTTTATATTCATTCCTCGGGTTGGATATAAGATGCCAAGTTTGGGTGAGATGTACGAACTCTCGAAGGTGTGATTCATCAAAGAGCACTACTAGAGTAGGTTTTTTATCATGAATCTTTATATTAGGATATGTTGCTTTGATATTTTCCATTTTATTGATCTTTTCAATTCAAAAATTCATATTTTTAACCTAAATCACATTTACATTGTTCAATTAAGAATTTTCAATCTTCAATATGAGATCAGAAGTTTTTGATCTGTTCATCGCATAATTCATACTCATTCTAACTCTTGATCTATCATTTTCACTGTTTTAAAAGAATCCTTTATTTAAATATTTTAATAATTATTCTTATGGATTAAACCTCGAATCGCCATTACTCTACATTTTAAAAATCAAATTCAAAGAGTTGGGTATAATTTTGAAACACGAACTTGCACTTTTAACGACTATGATTTTATGTATATTAGTACCATTAGGAGATTTAGAATTCTTGAGGACCCAAGGGTCTCAAGTTGAAGGCATCCTTCTCAATGAAATTTTATGCTTGGGGAAGAGGATGTAGGGGAAATAGAGAAGATAGAAAGAAAAAACGAGAAGGATCTCTTTACATCTTAAAGTAGGAGAAGAGAAGAAATCATGAGAGAGGGAAGAAGAAGGGTGCAAAATTATGCATAGAAGGGAGAGAATTGGGAGGAGTATGAGAGATTAGGGAGAACAAAATTCATTCAATAACAATTGATTAGAAAGTCAAACATGATCCTATTTTATAGGAGGAGATGTGCCTCTGCAAGGGGTGCTTCCATAGAGTGCCTCTAGGGATGATTCTAAAAAGTGGTTATGATGACACAAAGAATAATAAATAAGTTGCAATGGCATTTTCATAAATATCTTAAACTTGAAGAGAGGTGTCTCTTGGGTGAGATGTCTTAGGATTTGGGTTTCTTTGTCAATGGAGCCACTTGGGTGTCAATTTAAGACCATCATGAGATTCCAATACTAGTGTTTACCAATTGATAACATGCAATTGGACATGTAATTATGTGATTATTAATGTAAATTTAGGCATAAAACATTAGATTCTTATGCATTTTATCATACTTTGAGTGCATATCTATCATTTCATACATTTTTAGGTTATAATCTCAAAATACATCATTTTAGGGATAATTATGCATAACTAATAAGATATTTTAGAGTAGATTATTCCCATATATATTTGAGATTATAATTGGGTTTTAATGTTAAATAATAAGATAAAATACTTTTTATATACTCATTTATTTTTCTAAATTTTAATTTCTAAGAGAAATGAGTGTATTTTTAAATGAAAATTTATTATATTATTGTTTATTCAATTTCACTTTTTAAAATGATATATTATTTAATTTATGATCCAAAAAAAATTTGGATTAATTTATAGTTGTATTTTAAAAGTTATGAATTTTCTAATTTTTAGGGATTTTTCTTAATTTTTTTGAATTTATTTTGGATTTATTTAGATTTTTAAAAATAAAAAATCAATTTTTTATCGTGCGCTGACTGGCAGCTGACGCAGCGACAGAATGACGTGTCACCACATGGCGCATGTGTGTGTATGCGTGTGCATGTGTGTGCGCGTGTGTGCTTGTGCGCGTGTGCGCACAAAGTGTAATTAGTGGATTAAGTATCCATTAAGGATTTTCGCTAACTCATTATATGCACTTTAGTGATATACCAGTCGAATTGCGTTTATTTTTGTCATCCTGGACTATCTTTGGTTTTATATATTCGCAAGTGACGTGGCGCGATGGGAAGCGTTCGATTGGTGCACTTAATCTCAGCCATTGATCTTCACTTAAGTGAGGGGGTACGCTGCACACTCAAATTGGGCGATGATTCAATTTTAAAATGACTTACTCTCAGCCGTTCATCTGAAGAGTTATAACGGCTGAGATTAAATGCGTCCGATGGACTTCAATGGATGTGTGGTGATATCTCAGGCATAGATTCATGATCGAATGAACGCGATCGCACGATGCTTCTTCTTCACGAGAGACGTGTCAAAATCTGAGCGCTCCATCTTCAATCAAACAGATGCGGCTGAATGGCAACAATTTACATCTAAGCATTTCATCTGAACTGTTGATTGAAGATGAAGAGCCAAATCCAACGGCCACGCCCAAAGTTCTCTGTAAATTAACATGTTCTTCGACAATGTAAACTATTCTTGGATTTTTCAAGTAAATCAAACTATGTAGACAACTTATTCCTTGAATCTCTTGATTTCTTCCTCATCTAGACTCATTTCTGCACCTAGAGAGTGTTTGAAATCAAGATTTTAACAAAAGAATAGGGAGAAATTGCCTCTTGAATGCTAAATTTTGTCTTCTAATTCGTGAAATGAAAAGCCCTTGATCCAGCGATCAATTGGGTCCATTCGAGCACGACTTCAGGTTAGATTATGCGTTTTCATCCTTATCTTTTGTCCTTTTTCATTATCTTTCAATTTCGAATCACATATTAGGTTGATTTTAGACTTAGTTTCAGTTTTTCTCCCTCCTCGTGATCGATTTTCTAACTAATTTTTGCTCTTTGATTTCTCCGCAAATCTTGATCCAAATCGAGTGATTTTTTATTTCGTGGATTCATCTTTGAGTTATATTTATAAATTTATCAAAATCTCTAATTTTTCACCTCAATTTATCATCCTATTTGATCAAATTTTGAAGAACACCTCAAAAATATCTTAATTCTCCATGGATTTGACCCTTATTCACCACTAAACTATATAATTTGTGATTATTTCTTAAAATTGGTAAGTTTGGAACTTGTTTTGACACGTCTCCGTGTGTATTCAACAACCTCACAGATTCATATCATCACCGATCAAATCTCCATGTTTTTACTTTGACTGGTCAACTTTTGTTGATGGCATAAACTCTCATTGGTCCCCTTAAAGGAGAGGGTTTGACTATCAGTGCTTGATTGGGTTGGAATTTTTTCTTTATGAGAGATGCATCAATGATGTAAAATCTTGTTCTAACACTCTTGGGTCTTGAATTGGGGATTGACTTGGATGGATTGGTCATTGACTGGCCTGTTGACTTCATCGATTTCATCCTCATCAATAATCTATATGAATATAAGCATCAATAGATAAATTGTCATGTCATTTATATGTGGGCCCTTTATTTGGAGCTTTATAGTAGGCAAGAACTAACACTACATAAACTAACAGAGTGAAGTGATATAAGAATGAGCCACAATCAATATGCCAAATTACTTGTCAATATCCTAAATCGATTTGCATCATCAAATGGAGATGAATCAACATTTAAAACACTTACCCTTTAGTCAACTAGGGATACTTTTATTTTGCTGCTCAAAACTCTAGCTATCTCAAGCAGATCTAACCCATATTTGTGCTCAAGTAGCATAATCATATCCATCTAGTGGGAAAACTAATTACTCAGAATTACTTTTCATTGCTAAAGGACCTAGTGATTTGAAGATAGCTTCTTTCTAGAGAAATGCTATTAGAATGATTCCTTACAAATAATTTGTTATAAAAATACACTCATAGAAATTGTATCCAAAAGAAATGTGCTCAATGGAGAAAGGAGGATCCATAAAACAACACTTAAAACTAAAAGGATGTTAAAATGGGTTAAATTTCTCCAACTGACTCTAAAATTTTTGCTACAAAGCATAGATTGCCCAAATGAGCTTGCAAACTTTTGTAAACTCCTCACCACCAGCATACCAATAAGGCTGCTCCATAAACACTTTCTTCATGGGATCACAATATAAAATGCATTTATAATGTCCAGTTGAGTGTGATGTAAACCTAAAATTCTCGGGTCAACATAGACGTCAAAGATTGTATAAAAAAGTTATAGTCAATACATAAGTTAATGGTTAACCCAAAAAGTTAACATTCAAAAGAGGCATATCAAGACATTCTATAAAAGAATCTAATGGTTGATCCTTTGGGAATTTAGTTGAACAATTCAATCTAGATTGATAAAAATCCTAGTCAAATAAATGAAGTCAGTGTTGTCATTCAATGGTCAATGGTCAACAAGACAAGGGTCAAAATTTCTAGGGTCAACAAGCATGACTCAAGGGTATAGAGTCAATAAGTCAAAATTTCAATGGTTAGTGATCAGTTAAGTTATTTTTCTGCATTAACATATTTCAAACTATCATTTTTTGAAATACATACTCGAGCAAATTCTTAATGAAGGATTCTAAAAGTCAGGATGATCTAGAGAGAGCTAAATAGAACGTTTTGGGTCATGAAAGACTTCGAGGAAGATTTTAGAACTCCACGTGAATCATAATGTCTAGTCAAGAGACACAAGATCTTGAAGTAAAAATGAGGACATTCTTTTGAGAAATCACCTCAAGTGCCACAACAACTCTATGATGATGTAGACTTCTGAGTGGAGGTCAATAACATGAGTTAAATGCATGGTTGACGAAGCATATCATGTGATAATTGAAAACACATATCCACTCATCAAAATAAATACCAAACTCACTTAATTGAAGAATTAATGAAGATCTAATTAGAATAGATGTGAGTAAGGGTCGAATATATGGAGAATTAGGATAGTTTCTTGAGATCTATTCAAATCAGATCAAATTGGATGAAAATTGTGATTAAAATTCAGAAAATTTATATTTTTAGAAAGAAGAATGAAAGATCCATCCAAAAAATAAAAAATTACTCGATTTGGACTTGTATCCAAGGAGAAATTAAATAGCGAATCAATGGATAGAAAATCATTCATGAAGATAGAGAAAATGACAAAATTAATTAATATTATCATAATCTAAGCTTTTAAATTGAAATATAATACTAAATAAAAAATATTAGCATGAAAACACATAGTCGAACCCAAAATCATCTCAGAAATGATCCAATTAATCTCCAGATCAAGGCTTTTCATTCAAAAATTTTTATGATGTTCTTCAAAGTTCAAGTGGTGAATTCTCCCTATTCCTTTAATAAAATCTTAAATTTAAGCAATCCTGGGAAGAAAAAATGAGTCTAGAACACCATTGAAGTAAGAGATTCAAGGATTGAGATTTATAAATGGTTTAATTAATCAAAACATTCAAGAATACATATACCGTCAAAGAGATAGATTACAAATAAAGAGGTATTGGGCGTGGCTGTTGGATTTAATGCTTGATCTTTGTTCAATAGCTGAGATGAATTTTTAAGATGTGAATTGAAATGATTAAGTCACAACCATTGGATTGAAGATGTAGTGATAAGGTTTCGTCACATCGTAGCATGAAGAAGAAGCGTTGTGGATTCGCATCTGTCAGATCATCATCCAATTCTTCATATTGGATTGAGAACCATCTAACATTTTGAATCCTAGCTAGTATAGCTCCTTAGATCAATGGCCAAGATTCATTCATTAATAAGATGAATCGAAGCCCAATAAGAAGTCACCGTGTACTCATAGCTTTACGTGAAAATCAACGGCTCGGATTAAATTGAGAGATCAAACACTCCTCATTGAGCCACATCATTTGCATTAAAATAAAAATAATCCCACATTGCAAAGTTTAAAGAAATCATTGTATATAAATAACATGGTGGGATATTTAATGAATTTAGGCCTAATTAAGGGGACTTAACACAAATGACTTCTCCTTAACATGCACCATGTGTGTGACATGCGTGCACTAGCAAGAACATTTCGTGTGGTCATTGAATACACAGATATTCGTGTCAAAACAAGTTCTAAACTCACAAATTTAAAGTTATAATCACTAATTAAATAGTATAGTGGTGAATAAGGGTCGAATCCATGGAGAAATAAGGGAATTTTTTATATGTTAATAAAATTCGATCAAATAGGATGATGAATTTAGGTGATAAATTAGGAGTTTTAGTATATCAAGAAATAAGACCTCCAAGATGAATCCACGGAATCAAAAATTACTGAGTTTGGATCAGTATTCGTGGAGAAATCAATGAGTGAAATCGAGGAAGAAATTTCATTAGTGAAGAGAAAGAAAATCTAAAATTATCTACAATTCGATTAATCTATCATTTGAAATTAAAATCTAATGCTACAAGAAGAAAGATTACGAGAAAGTATGTAATCTAACTTCAAGTCGCGCTCGAAAATATCCAATGAATCGTCAGATTTAAGGCTTTTAATTCCTCGATTTTGATAACAAATGTTGGCATTAAAGAGGAACTTTTCCTGATTCTCTCCACCAAATCTTGATTTCAAACACTCCTTGGATGCGGAAATGAGTCTAGAAGAAGTAGAAAACAAGAGATTTCAATACTGAGTTGTCTAAACAATTCAATTTGCTCGAAACATCCAAGAACGAGTTTTTCCGTCGGAGAACTTATCACTTAATAGAGGAATTTGGGCACAACCGTTGGATGCGTCACTTGATCTTTGATCAACGGCTCAGATTAAACGTCAGTTCACGAATCGTCATCATTAAGTCACGTCCGATCGATCAACGGTGAAGCGCTTAGATTTTGTCACGTTGCACTGAACAAGAAGCATCGCTTAATGTCCAAAAAACCGTTTGATCTTCATCGAGTGATCGAGGTGAGTTCACGTGTCCATCGGGTGCATTTAATCTCGACCATCATAACTCTCCAGATAATTAGTTGAGATTAAATCATCTTAAAATAAATCGTCGCCTAATCAGATGCAACCACGTACCCCCTTGAGTAAGTGAAAATTGACGATCATGATTAAATCACACAATACAACGCTTCTTGTTGCGCCACATCACCTGCAAATAAAAATAGAGATAAATAGTCCCATGTGACATAAATTCTGGTGATTTTATGAGTATATAACAAAAGCGTGTATAATAGGTTAGCAAAGTCTATAATGGATGCTTAACCCACTAATTACACACACCGACACACATGTGCGAACACATATACACACACATACACCGCCACATGGCATGTACACATGTCGTCACGTGGGGACACTCTGTCACGTCAACTCGCGATATATTAAAATATTTTTTATTCTTTTAAAAATTAAAAATAGGTTTAAATTAATTCAGAAAGATTCTAGAAAAATCCTAAATATTAGAAAATTCATAACTTTCAAAATACAACTCCAAATTAATCCAAATTTTCTGAGATAAGAAATTAAATTATCTATCATTCTACAAATTCAAAAGATTTAAATAAAAAGAGAATAAATTTTCATTTCCAAAATATACTCATTCCTCTTAGAAAATAAAACTAGAAAAATACATGAGTATAAATAAAATTTTCTCTCTTATCATTTAATCATGAAAATACAATTATGATCTCAAATATAGATGGGAATAAAACTATATTATTGAATTATGCATAATTATCCCAAAAATGATACATTTTTATATCATAACTTAAAATTACATGAAACGATAGATATGTACTCAAAATATGATAACATGCATACAATTGGAATATTTAATGTCATAATTTACATTAATAATCATGTAAATTCATGTATAAATTACATGTTATCATGCGTCACGTGGCATGCGCACTCACCGTCACGTGGCAACATGCAAGCATGCATGCCACATCATCTCTCAAGTCAACATGCACTTAAAAAATATTTTTATCATTTCTTAATTAACGTAAAATCAAAATAATTCAAAAGAAAAAATAAAAATTCAAAAAAATTTAGAAAAATCCATAAAAACTAGATAGTTTATATCTTTGAAAATAATATTCCTTTTTAATCTAAATTTCTTTTATCACAAATTAAATAAACGATCATTCTATGCATTTTAATTTAAGAAATATTAAGAGAATAAATTTTTAAATAAAAAATATACTCATCTTCATTGAAAAATAAAACTAAATCATAGATGAATGTATAAATCTTTTTCTCTTTCTATTTGCATTGAAAACTGAAATAAAAAGCTTAAATATAAATGGGGACAATCTATTTAAAATTCAACTATGATTAATGCATTATTAACCCTTAAAATTGTGTATTTTGTGTTTTTTGATGTAAAATGCATAGAATGATGCATAAATTGGGATAAAATACACTCAAAGTATGATAACATGCATAGAAATGGTATGAATTATGCCTTAAACTTTACTAATAATCATGTAATCTCAAGTATAATTTGCATGTTATCGATGATCTATGAAAAAAAGGATTTTGTAACGAAGATGATCTTTGAACAAATCAAAATGAAGAAAAGTATAAAGAGAATTAAAGGAGGGAGGAAGGGTGAAATATTAATTGTTATAACAAGTAAGAGTGTAAATGTGTCTACATATAGAGGATAAGAATATAAAATTAGATAGTTACCGTTTGTGGGACTAAGAATATTGCCAAGCTAACCTTATTGGGGGCATACGTTGACATTACCCCTTAAGCTAGAACACATAGATCAAACATGGCTAATTTTGTTCCTAAGGAGTTGTATGATATATCGTTGAGGCTCCTAGTGATAACATGCAAATTATATATGAAAATATATGATTATTAATGCAAATTAAGGCATAAACCATTCCATTTTAATGCATGTTATCATATTTTTCTGGTGTTATCTATTATTATATGAAAAAGAAGTTATAATTTTAAAATACATTAATTTAGGGTTAATTATGATAAATTAAGAATAATATTTTTAAAGATTAGATTGGCCCATCTTTACTTGAGATTATAAATAGTTTTTAATGCCAAATAATAAGAGAAATAACTTTCTATATATTCATTTATTTTTCTAAGTTTTAAATTCTAAAAAAATGAGTGTATTTTTTAAATAAAAAATTCTTCTCTTTTTATTTATTAAATTTGAATTTAAGAATGATAGATAATTTAATTTCTGATCCAATGAAACAAATTTAGATTAATTTGGAGTTGTATTTTGAAATTTATAAATTTTCTAATTTTCAGGGATTTTTCTAAAATTTTTCTGAATTTTGTATAAATTTAATTCGATTTCTTTTGAATTAATTCAATAAATATATATATTTTATCGCTTGCTGACGTGGCAGCTGATGTGGCACAGACGAAAATGACGGCGCCACGTCGCGACATATGAGACTGCCATGTGTCACATAGTGTCTATGTGTGCGTGTGTCTGAGTGTGCGTGTGTGCGTATGTGCATTTGTGTGTGTAAATAAGGAGAAAGCACCATGTTAAGGATTTTCACTAACTCCTTATTTCTATTCTTCTTATATACATGCACCTATGCATTAATTTTCGTCATGTGGGACTATTTTTATGTTTTTATGTGCGCAAGTGATGTGGCAGCACGTGGAGCGTCTGATCGAGTGATTAAATCGCAATCATTGATCGTTACTTAAGTCAAGGGGTACGTGGCGCATTTCTACTCGTCAGCGAATCATTTTAAAAATGATTTAATCTCATCGGTTCATCAAAAGAGTTATAACGTCTGAGATTAAAACTGAAGAAAATGCATCTGGAGTGTTAGATCAAGATCGGACGGATGGCATTCCATGTGTTTCTTCTTCACGCGTGACGTGGCAAAATCTCAGCAGTCCATCTTTGATTTAATGATCATGACTTAACCGTAACGATTCACACTCCATTTCATCAGAGCCGTTGATCGAAGATCAAATGCTTCATCCAACGGTTATGCCCAATTTGCCCTATAATTGAGATGTTCTTCGACATTATAAATTATTCTTGGGTTCTTTGAGTAATCGAACTGTCTAGACGCTGACAAAATGAATTGATGTGGTCATTAATTGCACATCGATTCATTTCAAAATACATCCAAACTTGCCAATTTAATGATTTAATTATGAATTGAGGGGTATAATGGTAAATAAGGGTCGAATCCACAAAGAAATAAGGGATTTTCGAGAGATCTTTTAGAATTTGATCAAATCGGATGATCAAAAATCACTCGATTTGGATTAGTATTCGCCGAGAAATCAAAGAGCGAAGTGGAGAGAAATTTCTGAAAATTAAATCACGAATTTACCAAAATTAACGATGAAATTAAACTAAATTACGATCCTAAATTACAAATTGATGATACATGACAAGATATTAGAGGGAAAACACATATTCTAACCTGAGATAGCGATCGAAATATTCCAATTAATCGCCGGATTCAAGACTTTTTCATTCCGCGATTTCAAAAATGATCATCGGTAATCAAGAGACGAATTCTCCTTAATCGATCGACGAAATCTCATTTTTAATCACTCCGTGGATGCGGAAATGAGTCTAGAAGAGATTAGAAGTGAGAGATTCAAGGATGGAAGGGTGTAGATAGATTAATTCAGTGAAATCATCTAAGAATACAACAAAATGTTGAAGAACATCTCAATTTATAGTGTATTTGGGCGTAACCATCCGATCGTGCGTTTCATCAACGATCAATGGCTCTGATTGATCGCATTAATGCGAATCGTTACCGTTAAGTCCCATCCATTGGATTGCAGATGGAGTGCTCAGATGAAGCCATGTGATCACGCGTTATAAAATGCTTTGAAACGCATCCGTCGGATCGCGATTGGACACCTCAGATGCGTTTTCGAGCGTTTTAATCTCGACTGTTATAATTCTTGCGATCAACGGTCGATATTAAGTCGATCCGGTGAACCTTGATTTCGCCACGTGTTCCCATCGAGTAAATGAAGATCAACGGTTGATAAGGATCACGTGCGATCGGACGCTCCTCACGATGCCACATCGCTCCTCATCGCGATCATCAATCGCAATATAATCGGACAACTCTGATCGTGCCACGTCATCTCTGCACTTAAAATAATCTGAAAAATCGATTTTAAATTAGAAAAATAGATTTTTAATTCCAGAAAATCCTTAGAAATTCATAAAAATTCAGAAAAATTCAGAAAAATTCATGAAAAATCCCTAAAAATTAGAAAATTCATAACTTTCAAAATACAACTCCAAATTAATCCAGATTTTTTTTCATTGGATCTGAAATTCAATTATCTATCATTAAAAAAAGTTAAAATATTTAAATAGCAAGAGATTTAATTTATATTTCAAAAATACATTCGTTTCTTTAAGATTTTAAATTTAGAAAATTAAATGAATGTTTATAAAAATAATTTCTCTCATTATTTAACTTTTAAAAACCACTTATAATCTCAAGTAAAGATAGGTTATAAAATCATTTATCTTTAATTCATCATAATTAACCCTAAATTAAAGCATTTTGAGATTATAACTTAAAATGGCATGAAATGATAGAAATGCACTCAAAGTATGATAACATGCATGAGAATGTAATGTTTTATGCCTTAATTTGCATTAATAATCATGTTTTTGCATGTTAAGATTGCATGTTATTAGAAACCAAAATTCTTGAATCTCTTGCTTTCAATCGCTTCTAGATCAATTTCTACATCCACGGAGTGTTTGAAAGTGAGATTTTGTTGAGAGAATAGGGAGAAATCGACTCTTGAATGTCTACAATCGTTTTCATACTTGCGAATGAAAAGCCTTTGATCCAACGTGGAATTGGATCAATTCGAGCACTATCTTGGGTTAGAAATCAAGTTTGTGTCCTAATCTTTATTCCTAAAATATTCTATTTCAATTTTGAATCATAGATTTAGTAAATTTCAATTTTTAATTTCAGTTTTTTGCAAACTTTTGTTTAGAAATTTCTATATACTTTACTTGACCATTTCTCTGAAAATCTTGATCTGAATTGTGTGATCTTTGATTTTGTGGATTTGCCTTTGAGTCTTCTTTCCAAATATACTAATTTCCCTTATTTCTCACTACATTTCATTATCCGATTTGATCAAATTTTAAAGAATACCTAAAAAATACCTTAATTCTCTATAGATTCGACCCTTATTCACCACTATGTTATTTAAATCGTGATTATTTCTCTAAATTTGATATTTATTTTGACACAAATTTAGGTGTATTTAATTACCACACGAATTCATTTTGTCACCTAGTGAAGATGTTGGCTATCTCATCAGATGCAGAGATATGTAGAGTCGTGACGACCCCTACCACGAATGACATGGTAATTGATCTCAATGTTATTCTTTCATGCATGGAAGGTAGGATTCTCCACAATGAAATAATTCGCTTGGTTATCACAATACATTGGCACTAGCATTTAAAACATGACACCTTATTTGATAACTTCCAATTTATACTGATAATTACATGGTTATTAATACAAATTAAGGCATAAAACATTCCATTTTTATCCATATTATCATAATTTGAGTGCATATTAATCACTCTATCAATTTAAAGTTATAATCTCATCATCCATTAATTTAGGGATAATCATACATAATTCAATAATATATTTTAGAGTAGATTATTCTTATTTTTATTTGATATTATAATTAAGATCTAATTACAAATAATAGTAATAAATATTTTTATATACACTCATTTATTTTCCTAGTTTTATTTTCCAAAGAAAATGAGTGTATTTTTTAGATAAAAATTTATTCTCTTGTTTGATGCAAGACCAGGGTGATAAGCCCGGGCGCGCACCAAAATACTAAGGGGGAGTCTAGGGAATGGATACACTATGGCCTCCTATGATGATGTAATGGGTTATCAATGCGTACACTCAGCTGTTGTGGCGCACGTCATCGTCGAGGTCCTGGAGTGTGCCGAGTAGTGCCAGTTCGGGAGTCCTATAGTCCCACGTCCTCACGGGCAAGAGGCCTCGGGTCATCGAGGGGAGCTCGACGATCAACCCGCCAAATTGGACCACGGTCGCAACCCGCTCGAATCATTCCTTCAAATGACCTAAGCTGTTCCCGACGGCGGTGGAAGTAGATGCGGGAAATACTGAAAGAGATATAACACTTCAAAGTAAGGAGAAGGGGACGTATGCCTAACCTGCGGAGAGACAATGGAGGCCATCGTATGTAGCATGGGCAGACGGCTAAAAGACTGGGGAGGCGACGTCGTGGAAGGTCGTAGTCCTTGGCACGTAGGTGATGTCGGCCGTATGGGCGAGGCGCGAGCAAGTCTCGCGAGCGCGATCGGGAACGCGCGCGGAGCGAGATCGGGAAACACAGTTGACCGCGGACGTGCAGCACACGCGTGAACTGTGTAGTTCTGCAGGCGAACAGTGTGGTCAACCCAAGGAAGAGGCACGGTCAACCCGGGGTGGCACAGTCAGCGCAACTAGGGGGAGGATGCGGGCGCTGCAGGCCGGAGGCGAACTCGTTTTTGCACAGGCGCGGCGTGGCCTGGGCAAAACGCGAGCCCGACAAGGTGCGGGCTGGGCACCTCGCGGCAGGGCTCAACGCGGATAGGCACCATGAATCCCGGGCAGTTGGTTTTGGCGCGATTCCGATGGTAGGAGGACGCTGACGCAGCAGGGAACTAAGCGGGCGCTACCAGCAACGGGGGGAGCGCCAGCGTCAGGGAGGAGTTCTGGTGGGCGTCGGAACAACGTCGGCTGGGTGTGGGATTAGATGAGGCGACGAGAATTTCGGCAGGGGGGGGGGAAGGCGGCGGATGGCGGGTGAATTCGGGCAAGCCCGGAACAGGGTGTGCAGTGTGGGAGAAACGTCAAGCTCGGGAGGAAGAAATGGTGAGGTAGGGGGAGAAAGCGATGGGGAATACCGGGGAAAATCGTGAGTGCGAAAGGTGCGAATGGTGGAGTGTGGAACGATTCCGACGGCAGGACAAGTCGGGCGCAAACTCAGCGCGAGCTTGGGACGAGCCCAGGCTTTGCGGGTCGAATTTGGGAGGGGAACAACCAAAATTTAGAGACGAGGGAAGTTCGAAGTTGCAGGGTAGGGGTGCAGAATCGACAGGGTGAATTCGCGGGATAGGAGGGGAAGGGGAAAAGGATGGAAGGAGAAATTGGATGAACGGCCTGTGGAGGGGAGTGGATTCGTCGGAAGGGGTATGCCAAGGCACCTTGGTGATCTCGGCTGTGCGAGGAGGTGAGGACGCACGGGACGATGCCAAGATCGCGACCGAGAATGAATATTCAGGACGGGCGGCGAATTTAGATCCCGAGGAATTCAAATTGTCAGGGTGAATTCACGGAATCTGTGGGGGGTTGAGATAGAGGGAGGTGGAGATAGAGGGAGGTGGATTCAGAATCATGGGGTAGAGGGAAGTGGAGATAGAAGGAGGCGCTCGAAAGGTTAGAGATAGACGGAGATGGGGAGGTGGGTGGTAGATTAGACGGAAGGATGTTGGGATCACGGAATGAGGAAAAATCGGGAGAAGGGAGGGGACGGGCGTTGTCGCGGGGAGGAGGTGAGGGATGACAGGTGGAGAAACGGGGCAGATCGTGAAGAGGGGAGGGGGAAGATTTCAGTCAGTAGGGAATGGGGGAAGAGGGATCGGGAAGGAGGGAGGTGCGTTGGAGGAGAAGGGAGGGGAACAGGGAAATCGCGAGGAGGGGGAGGCCAATCTCAGCAGAGGACTGGGCGGAAATGCGACGGTGAGGATGGGTTGGTGCCGGTGGTGGGGGAAATTGCGCTGGCGGCGGCAGCGGTGGTGCTAGGTCAGCGGCGGCGGTCGTAGAGGCAGCGGGGCGACGTTGGTAACCATGGTCAGGGCAAGGGGAGGGCGGCGGTCTCGGCGGTGGACGCGGCGGTGGCACGTGGTCGTGCGGCGGCGGCGGTAGGTCCCCTTCCTCGACCTTCCTTGAGCAGCAACTTGAGAGGGAGTTCACTCCTTTTTTTCTTCAAATGACAGCTAGGGTTTGTGGGGGGGTCCCTTCCCCTCTTGTAGAGCCCATAATGGGCCAAGAGGGGAAAGGGCTCACTTGAGGCCCACAACCCAAAAGCCTAACATGCTCATAGAAAATAAGGTTCACAAATAAGAAGGGCTTCACGAATAGGATCCCAAAAAGGAAGAACCCACCCGGAAGCCTAAAAAGGGAAGAGGAAAATAAGCAAAGGCCCGCTTAAACACATTCAGGCTAAGGAAGTCCATAATAACAAAATACAGCAGATAGGTTCACGCGCGCACGAGCCCGAGGTGTGACGTACCATGGCGAGACGAGGTCCTTACGTCGTGTAGCGGAAGTCAGCATCCTTCGTCTTTGCCTGTCGAGGGAGCTAGACGCGCGCGGGTGTCTGCTCCTCCAGCGTCGTGGTGTCATGCCTTGGTGGCGACGGGAGTCGTACGCCACCATTGTTATTTATTGAATTTGATTTTTTAGAATGATATATTACTAAATGTTTTATATACACAAAAATTGGAAGAAAAAGGATTTATATATTGAAATTTATTGATTTTCTAATTTTTAAGGATTTTTTAGAATTTTTCTAGATTTATTTTTAATTTATTTAAATTTAAAAACATAAAAAAAATCATTTTTCATAAGCGTTGACATGGAAGATGACGTGGCGAGACACTTGCACGTTGACACATGGTGACATATGTGCGCGCCATGTGTCGCACAATACGTACGGGCAATTAGTGGTTAAGCACCCTATTAAGGGTATATGTTAACCGTTAATATCGTGTATACATTTATGCACGATATTTTTTGTCATTTTTCTTGTGGGGACTATCTTTCTATCTTCTATGTATGTGACGTGGCACGATGAGAGGTGTCATATTTCACGATTTAATAAGAGGCGTCGATCTTCACTTACTCATTGGGGTACGTGGCGTACCTTGATTCGGCGATGATTTATTTTATAAAAATGATGAATCCCAGCCGTACATCAAAAAAGTTATAACGGCTCAGATTTAAAGTGCCCGATGGACTCCTCCGAGCGATAGATGGCAGCATCGTAGACATCCATTGATGATCAAACAATAAGTGTTACATGACGATTCTTGTACACGTGATTACGTGATAAAAATCTGGGTGCTCCGACGAGATCTTGCGATTACAATTTGAGGATACGGATTTAACTCCCCTTTTTTAATCACGACAGTTGATCAAAGATGAAGAGACGATCAAATGGCTACGCCCAATTTCAACTCCCTTTATACTTTCTCTCTTCGATAGAAAAAGTAATTTTGGATTGTTTTGATTGATCACACCTTTTGGATAGCTTAATCCTTTTGATTGATCTCTTGGCTTCTTCATCTTCTAGAATCATTTTTGCATCCAATGAGTGCTTAAAATTAAGGTTTCATCAAAACAATAGGGAAAATTCATCACTTGAACTCTTAGTATCCGTTTTAAAAAACCTGGAATGAAAAGCCTTGATACGACAATCAATTCGATCATTCCGAGCGCGATTTCATATTGGATTATATGTTTCCTCCTAATCTTTTGTCATTTATCATTAGATTTTAATATTGAAGCTTAGATTAGATTAAATTTAAAAAAAATCGAATTCTCTATATTTGTGATCCATTTTTCTCTCTTAATTTTGCTCCTTGATTTATCCAAATTGGGTGATTTTTTATTCTGTGGATTTGTTATGGAGTCTTTTTTCCAAAACTAATAACTTTCCTAATTTCTCACCTCATTTCATTGTTTGATTTGATTAGATTTTTGAGTAGACATAAAAATACCTTAATTCTCCTTGGATTCGACCCTTATTGACCATTATACTAGTCAATTCATGATTAAACCTTCAAATTGGTGAGTTTGGTATAATTATTGTGACAATAATTCATGTGTTTTCAATGACGGTACTACTTCGTTTCATTAGTCTCCATACGTGAATATTCTAGTTTGTTATAAATTGAAACCGCAAGGATGTTGAAAAAAATGGTCAAGAGTCAAAATAATATACAAATTTACCAATTTTAGGAAATAATCATGAATTGAGGGATATAATAGTAAACAACAGTCGAATCCACAAGGAATTAAGGCAATTTCTGAAGATCTCTCGAATTTGATCAAATCGGATGATAAAATGTGCATATAAATTAGGCAATTTGATATTTTTGGAAAGAGAAGTCGAAGATGAATCCATGGAATCAAAAATCACTCGATTTGGATAGGATTTCACGGAGAAATCATCAAATGAACAGAGGTGAAATTTTTGAAAATAAAAATCACGGAAAAACTGAAATTAAGAATGAAATTGACTCAATTGACGATTCTAAAATGAAATCTAAAGCTATATGAAGATAGATTAGGATGAAACACGATCCAATTACTCACCAGAATCAAGGCTATTCATCAAAATATGGAAAAAAACGTGATCGTGGAGTTCAAGCGTTGATTTCTTCCTCGTCGATCGTCGAAATATCACTCTCAAGCACTCCGTGGACGCGGAAATGAGTCTAGAAGCAATTGGGAGTAAGAGACTCAAGAGATTTGGTGTCTAAACAGCTCGATTATGTCGAGTTTCCCTCGAATGCCTTACATCATCGAAGAACATCTCAATTTATAGGTGAATTTGGGCGTAACTGTCCGATCGTCGATTCATCTTTGATCAACGGCTCTGATGACACACATCGGATGCGAATCATTAGGATTAAGTCGTGGCCTTTGGATCCCAGGTGGACAGCCGAGATGATGCCACATCGCGTGCGTTATAAAAATGCATCAAACGCTTGCCGTTGGATCACGATCGGACGTTTCAAATGCGTTTCCGTCGGTTTTAATCTCACCCGTTATAACTCCTTTGATCAACGGCTAATATTAAATCATTTAGAATACGATTCGTCGACGAATCAGGATGCGCCACGTACCCCCCGCCTTAAGTGGCCATCAACGGTCACAATTCTTCGCACGATCAGACGCTCCGCATGCAGCCACGTCACCTCCGACTTTGACCATTGATCGCGACGCGATCGGATGCTCCAGATCGCGCCACGTTCACGAAGCGTTTTATGCGGTTGTTAAAACACACAAATGTCGGTAAAAAAAATTTATAATTCCAAACTCACAATAAGAAAGATATCAAATCAAGTATAGTGTAAAGATCGGGTCGATCCACAGAAAACACTGTTGACTTTGATCGTAGAGTTGACTCGGTCAAATTCAGGTTTAATTAAAGCTTTTAAGAACTGAAAATGATATTTTATTAATGGTAATGATATATATATATACTAAATACAAAATTTTAAGAATTAAGAAAATGATTTTATGCAGAAATGTCAAAAGTCAAGGTCAAAGCATTGACTTTGACCAATAGTTAACTTTCTTTAAAATTAGAGACTAAAAAGAGCTTAAAATATTACGAAAATTATATATTCAGAAACTAGAGAGAAAATAAAAAAATTTAAATACATAATTCATGATTTTTCGAGAAGTATTAGATTTATCATGAATTAGTGAAAAATCAAAGATCAAAAATCTTGAAATGAACACTTTGGTGTAAATCTTCAAATTAGCTAACCAAATGACATCAAATTTTACTTTTTACTTTAAGAGTAATTGATCCCGCAAGTCAACACCTAAATTCGGATTAAAAATGAACAGTCGACGGTCAAACGTTAAATTAAAGCACCAAATGATTATGAAATGTTACGATTTTTTTATCCATGGAAAGCTGATGAAACAAAAAATCCAATGAAACCAAAATCAAACGATATGGACTTAAGATCAGGGAGAAATCCTTGTTTCAAAATCAGCAAAATTCCGAACCCAATTTGGGCGAAATTGAAGAACAATTCGACTTAAATGCTGAAATTAACTACTTAAATCTAATCTAAATAGCAATTTTTGCAAGACGAATAATCAATTCACACTACTAACCCAATTTTCGTGAAGATTAGGCTCCAAATCACGTCGATTGGAGTGTATTTGACCAGTTTCTTCTTCAACATATGTTCGGCATTCAAGGGGAGAAATCGATCAAATCTCGCAATGATTCGTGATCAATCCAGCCTCAATCCAATTGGAATTGAGTCTAGAACGAAGGGGGATCATGAAGAACTCAAGACTTTGCTCCAAAATTGCTTAATCTCTTCACAATTCAATCAAGAGTTAAGATACAAAGAGGATGAACACTGTTTTAGAGAAGAAATCCCCGCGAAAATTGCGGACCGTTCAATCAGATGAAGATCGGTTGGACGACCACTATCGCGCGCTTAAGATGAGCCATGATCCCACACGCCTGGTCCATGTTCTCCCTTTCTTTCGCCCCTTCGATCTTGATCGGCGCTTCCTTATGAAGCCACGTGTTGCAAGGTATGTCGTCACGAGCGCGATTGAATCTCAGTCGTCCGCCGTCACTTAAGTTGCTTTTAATGCACGTGTGCTTGATGGCGATCGGGTGGACCAGAGTTCACCTGATTGACGCGTCTTAATTCATACGATTTCATCCGACGCGTATCGCGACGCCACGTGTCCTACAAATAAAAAAAATACAAGGAACATAGTCCCACACGGAGAGAATTAATGGAAACCAATGGGTATAAAAGGTAGAGCTCCCTTTAAGCATTTGCGTTACCGCCCAATACTCTAACTTGGGCCCACTATACTCGTAGGCCCATCACATGCCAGCCTGTCACTCCTCATGCCACGTAGGGGCCACCGGGGCGTCCGCGTGGGCTCGCGTGGCCCCGCCACGTGTCTGCCATGCGCCACATGTCCGCACCACGTCAGCTCTACGTGTCCTGCGTGCAAATAGACCCCATTTTGCAATTTTAAATAAGGAAAATACTCCTAAAAATTCTAAAAAATTGAAATAAATTCCAAAAAAATCCATAAAATTCAGAAATTAATATCTTAAAAAATATAACTTCTTTTTTTACTCAAATTTTCTCCATTGGATCACAAATCTCTTCCTCTTTAATATCATGCCATCTAAAAATAGGAAATTAAAAGAATATAAGATGAATTCAAAATAAACATAGATAATCTCTTAATAAGTCTATTTTATATCATCCCAACATTCTCTAATTGAAATTAATTCTTATAATCATCTACTAAAGTCAGAGTAAATCAAGGAAAGTAATTAATTTCTATCTATTTAATCTTTGCAAAAGATTAAACATCTATAAAGCACATAATGAACCCTAAATAATGCATAAATATGAACTTTAGTAAAATGGCATACCAATGGAGAAAATTCATAAAAATTATGATAACATGCATCATAATTACATAAAATAAGCATGAATATTAGTTAAATAAGATAACAATTTAAGTTAAATATGCATGTCATCACACGTCACCTGCGCACTTTAAATATCTGAAAAATTGATTTTTAATTAGAAAAATCAATTTTTAATTATAGAAAATCCTTGAAAATTCATTAAAAATTCAGAAAAAATGCAGAAAAATCCCTAAAAATTAGAAAACTCATAACTTTCAAAATATAACTCCAAATTAATCTAAATTTCTTTCATTTGATCAGAAATTAAATTATCTATCATTCTAAAAATTTAAATTTAATAAATAATGAGAGATTTAATTTCTATTTCAAAAATATATTTATTTATTTAAGATTTAAAAACTTAGAAAATTAAATGAATGTATATAAAATGATTTTTCTTATTATTTAACTTTAATAACTTTTATAATCTCAAGTAAAGATGGGTTATGAAATTATTTATCTTTAATTGTTGGTGACCCGATACTTCTTCACAATCAGTGAGAGAAGGGAAGAACGCGATAGAAAACGGTCGAGGGTTTCTCTACGAAGAAGGCGACGCCCTTCATGTGTAATTATGAATCTGACCTTGGAAAAATTGACAAAGTAAAAAATTGGCACCGATTCAAAAGAGAAATAAGAGGGGTAAATTGGGAAGGAAAATAAGCTTCGCCGGACACCAATTCTATTATTATATATATAGATATAGATTAATCATAAATAACCCTAAATTAAAGTATTTTGATGTTATAATGACTTTTCCATAGAATGATAGATAAATACTCATAAATATGATAACATGCATAGGAATGAAATCTTTTATGCCTTAATATGCATTAATAATCATGTATTATCATGTCTAATAAGCATGTTATCAGTTTGTAGTCACATAACCTTGATTCCTAAAGATGGTCTAAAGCATACTGCCTTTTAATAAAGAAAGAGCTTGCTATTTTTATTAAAAAACTCCATAGGAAATAACAATGTGTCTTCAATGTCTCGTGTCGGTAGGTGATGATGAATATAAGTTTACTTCACATATATGTCCAAATAATTAGTGTCCAACAAGCCCCCATAAGTGACCTTCTACATTAAGTAAAATTTGAAGTACATAAAGTGACTGAACTTCACAAACAAACATAGATTTTGTAAGTGACTGAACTTCACAAACAAACATAGATTTTGTTAATTTCTTAAAATCTCAATGAATCAAGTATGCCCTCAAAACTTGAGAAAATTTCTTTAGAGGTTTCTTCATAATCACTTACTCATCCAAGTCTATATACAAAAATTTATTCAATATATCTACTTGGTGCATTGACCAACTACTATTGACAACTAGAGATAGAACAAAGGCAGAGCTTAGGCGGACCACAAGAGCAAAGTCTATGTATAATTGACATTGTACACTCACATGAAGCCATGGGCCATGAATGATCCTCATGATGAGCCACCACGCCATCGCGATTTATATTGAAGGTAAATATCAATTTTCAAATCACAATGTTGACATTGGTTGAGCACAATATCAGATCCTAGGTGCCACAATTCTTTGAACCACAATAGACAAGGGTTCTGGGCTGTCTTCTACTCATGTCACTGAAGTAATTCAAAATATGTCTTGGGTAGAGACTCACAGGATAAAATCATAGCCAAGGCACAATAGGCAAGATGATTGTAGTCATAAGAAACAAATTTCTTGATAGGATTTTGGTTTGCAAGAGTGGGTACTTTTAAGCAAGAAAATTGGAGATGAAGATCATTGAGAAACACCTCTAGTGAAGGAGAAGTCGATAAGGTAGTGTGTTGAGAGAGCATCAAAAGGCTCATTGGAATTCAAATCAAGGATTCATTAAGGTGCTTTCATGGTGGAGCCTAGTACAGTGGCGATAGTTTTGGATAGGTCACATGAAAATCCTTAGAGAGGACAATATTTCATGAAGCTCCTAGAGGAGAGGGAATGTGTAGAAAGCCTAGTGATGAGAAGTTGTCAAGGGAGATGGAGAGAGTGAGACAGAGAAGAATGTAGTGTCATGAAATGTGAAATCATAAAAAGTAATGTAGCAATGCATGTCAAGAAAATAGATGACATAACTCTTTTTTCATATGCATATAACCATCAAAGACACCTTTGAGATGCCAAAGCACAAGTATGGAATTAGAGGATGTGTGGTCTAGGAAAAATGTCATGCAACCAAAAATTTGGGTGAAGTTGACAAGAAAGGCATAAGGGTTAAGTGATAACATGCTATATTTACATCATAAAACATGATTTTTCATGCATATTTAAGCATAAATGATTTCATTTACATGCATGTTATCATATTTCTATGTATTTTTCTATTATTCTCTTAAAAAGTCATTATAATCTCCAAATACTTTAAATTAGGGTTAATTTTTATAAATTAGAGTTTCATAATTTGATAACCCATATTTTTCTTAAGATTATAACTATTTTTAAAGATAAAATAATGAGAGAAACAACTTTTATAAACATTCATTTTATTTTCTAAAGATTAAAATCTTAATAAATGAATGTATTTTTGAAATAATAATTTTAACTCTTATTATTTAATTAATTTGACCTTTTAGAATAATAGATAATTAAATTTTGGATCAAATGAAAGAAATTTGGATTAATTTGGAGTTATATATTAAAAGTTATGAATTTTCTATTTTTTTAGGGATTTTCGGATTTTTAAAACAGTTTTTCTTATTTTTATTTTTCGATTTTTAAAAAAATAAAAATAAATAAAAATTAAAAAGGGGGCGCGGGGCCCGCGTGGATGCGACGTGGCATGCGGGGCCACGTGGCGGCGCCACGCGGACCCGCGCTAGCCGCCTACGTGGCGCGACATATATACTTATATTTATTTACTATATATATATATAAAATGTTCTTTGTCCTCCCCTATATGGGGAGGGTCATGTGGGACTAAATTTATGACTTACTTACCTTGCAGGCGACGTGGCGCGACGACGGGCGTTGGATCTCGCGGCCGATCGATCGACGGACGTCGATCGCGTGGAGCACGGACCACTGGATCGCGATCAAGACACGTGCGGAAATTCAAAGTTTTATAACGGTCGTGATGCGATCGGCGGGCGCATCCCGGGGACCGTTGGATCGTGATCCAAGGAGCGAAAATCAAGCGTTTTTATAACGCTTATTAGAGAGATGATCTGGGCCCTCCATCCGCGATCCAACGATCGCGATATTTCCGAAAACGGTCCATCATGGACCGTTTATCGTAACCGTCGATCGTTTCGATCGG
The DNA here is from genome assembly GCA_024174645.1 of Lemna minuta. Classification (NCBI taxonomy): domain Eukaryota; kingdom Viridiplantae; phylum Streptophyta; class Magnoliopsida; order Alismatales; family Araceae; genus Lemna; species Lemna minuta. Next base: position 7,808,086 of record CM044104.1, on the reverse strand, counting down.
ACGGTTACGAAATTTCGCCTTATAAAAAGGCATGTTCTTCGTCGTTCTTAGACATCCGAGTAAGAATCAATCTAATTGACTGTCTAGACACCTTCCTTACTCGTTTCTCTCGAGTTCTTCCTCTTCCTCTTCAATTTCCGCGTCCAAGGAGGGGTAGAAGTCGAGATTTGGTGGAGTATTGAGTGAGAAATCGCAGCTTGAAGTTCGTCGAGGCGTTCTTGATTTTCTCCGCGATTAATCGGCTTAATCACGGCGATTTGATCGCAAAACGAGTTTAGTGGAAGCGGTTTTGCATGATTTACCTCCCAATCAAGTTTAATTTCTGTTTAGAATAGGATTTCAATTTCAATTTTGTTAAATTTCCTCTAAAATCGCGATTTCGCCGCTCCGAAATTTCTCTCCATTTCAATTCATGATTTCTTCGCGAAATCAAGTCCGATTTTGACGATTTTTGATTCCGTGGAATCGATTTGAAGTCTACTTTCTTAAAATACCATTTTCCCCAATTTCTTCCATCAATTTCTCGTCCGATTTGATCAAATTTGAAGAACACGTCAAGAAAATCCTTAATTCCCTGTGGATTCGACCCATATTTACCATTATACCCCTCAATTCGAGTGAATTTCTTAAAATTGGTAAGTTTGGAATAATTTTTGACGCGATACCGCTTGAAATCGATGATCTCGCGGTCTCGTCTCGTCATTAAGGCATTGGAAGGGAATGATGCCACTAGTAACATGCAATTTATTCCTGTAATTGCAATTGTATGATCATTAGTAGATTTCAATGCACATTTAATACATATATAATGCATGTTATCATGTTTTTATCACACTATTATCAGTTCTATATCATTTAACACAACTTCTCAATATGCATTATTTAAGGATAATTTTGTATAATTCATAAGTTTTGACTTTTCAAAGAGCAACAATCTTGCACTGTTTTCCTCACTTTTTTGAAAAGGTTGAGTAGTTAATCTTTATGTAATTAATTGAATATTGATAAGAGAAGAATGAGAAGTTTTATCTTAAAATGATCTCTACTTTTATTTAGTTTTACTTTTCTAAATCAAACTTGAGAATTTTCTTTATTAACATTTATATGTTATGTATTAAATTAAATGGCATATAATTATTAATATTTTGAAATATTTTGATGAAAAAGGAGTTATGAATGCCACAAAAGGTAGATCTTTTGGACTCATATAATCCATGGCATGACAAGACAAGGAGCATTAGATCCACATCTAACGACAAATGGGAAACAAAACTTCCAATCAATACGAAGATGTGGGCTGATTGTGTCCTTGATGGGATCTGAGGTCGATCACTTTCCAAAATTTTGATCAAAACATCAAATGTAGCGGAAAAACATTGAATTGGACATTCAAAATACCAAGCCACCAAGAACAAATGATCCTATCATCTAGTATGAATGAGAAACATAATTACAGGGTTTCCTTGAAGGAGTTGAAGCTATTCAAGTATCTAGCCTCTAGCGGTATCCACACGGTCTCCGGATGGTTGGATCTACTCTTCAAAGCTCTTCACCAAGAGAGAAAGAGAAGAAAGGGGAGAATTCCCACAAGGCTTGCATGGGCACCTTCAGTTGTGGTCGTCCTCCCCCTATTTATAGACATTTGGTATGAGGTTTTTTATGGATATTATGTGGCCTATAAGCCAATCACACTTTCATGTATCTTGTTTATGTTCATTGAAATGAAATTCATTCATTGTCATTCTTGTGTGATGTTTGCAATGAAGTCCATGAGCATGTGCAATGACTATGTGAATTATGATGAGATCATAATATAGTGATCACTAGTCTTTAAACATATGTTCTAAATATTCCTATTCGTGGGATATTCGAGAAGGACATCGAATTATCCGGAAAGAATAGCACTATCTAATCCATCTCATATGATGAGTATGGCCGATCCTATAGCCATCGGTGTGGAGACACTAAGGATAGATAGTGGGTGCTCTTTGGAGAAAGAGTTCACTGAATTGATCCGTATGAATCCTCGAATGGTATTATACCTAACTGTCAATCAGGTTGATTCATGTCATGATTGTGTATGTGGTCCTTTGACTTGAGACAACAAAGACATCTTGTGGATGGATGATCGTGTTTTGATTATGACTTACGAATCCCTAGTCACGGGATATCTAAAACGTCATATATTGGATACGACATGAAGTTCACGAAGATGATTGTGTGGTCAAGATGGGATCATCCACCCTCGGTATTTGAGGAGATTGACTCAAAGGAATGAGATGCGATGAAATCCTTGGCAAAGGTAGTAGAAATATCGAAGAAGGAGTTCTCGATGATTTCTACACGCATCAGTACTAACTTGAGTGACCGATTAGGGTTTGACAATTGACCATACCCTAAGTCATTTATGAGTCAAATATGGATGAAGGATTATACATACATGGTAATCAATGACGGGAAGGTTCCATATGTGAGTTCTTACATACTCCATATCTCCTAGAGTACGTGGTGTAGCTTGGCACCCAACGGGCTGGCAACTCAACCTATCGATTGGGTTAAATCGATCCTTGGTTAATTAATCTATATGTGGATATGGATAATTAATTAAGGTTGACCAATAAGGTGTTATTTGGTCTATAGAGTTATTAACTAGTGAGATATATGGACCTAGAGGGTCACACACATAAGGTTTATGGATGTTGGTGGATATAGACATAATTATGAGGGTTTTTATGAAAAAACCTCATTCCAAATGTCTATAAATAGGGGGAGAACGACCACAACTGAAGGTGCCCATGCAAGCCTTGTGGGAATTCTCTCCTTTCTTCTCTTTCTCTCTTGGTGAAGAGCTTTGAAGAGGAGATCCAACCATCCGGAGACCGTGTGGATACCGCTAGAGGCTAGACACTTGAATAGCTTCAAGAACTCCTTCAAGGAATCCCTGTAAGTATGTTTTCTCATACATACTAGATGATAGGATCATATGTTCTTGGTGGCTCGGTATTTTGAATGTCCGATTCAATTTTTTTCCGCTGCATTTGATGTTTTGATCAAAATTTCGGAAAGTTATCGACCTCAGATCCCAAACAGTTTTTTCATAAAAACCCTCATAATTATGTCTATATCTACCAACATCCATAAACCTTATGTGTGTGACCCTCTAGGTCCATATATCTCACTAGTTAATAACTCAATAGACCGAATAACACCTTATTGGTCAACCTTAATTAATCATCCACATCCACATATAGATTAATTAATCAAGGATCGATTTAACCCAATCGATAGGTTGAGTTGACAGCACGTTGGGTGCTAAGCTACACCATGTACACTAGGAGATATAGAGTATGTAAGAACTCACTTATGGAACCTTCCCGTCATCGATTACCATGTATGTATAATCCTTCATCCACATTAGACTCATGAATGACTTAGGGTATGGTCAACTGTCAAACCCTAATCGGTCACTCAATTTAGTACTGATGCGTGTAGAAATCATCGAGAACTCTTTCGATATTTCTACTACCTTTGCCAAGGATTTCATCGCATCTCATTCCTTTGAGTCAATCTCCTCAAATACCGAGGGTAGATGATGACATCTTGATCACACAATCATCTTCGTGGACTTCATGTCGTATCCAATATATGACATTTTAGATATCCCGTGACTAGGGATTCGTAAGTCATAATCAAAACACGATCATCCATCCACAAGATGTCTTTGGTGTCTCAAGTCAAAGGACCACATACACAATCATGACATGAATCAACCTGATTGACAGTTAGGTATAATACCATTCAGGGAGTCATACGGATCAATTCAGTGATCCCTTTCTCCAAAGAGCACCCACTATCTATCCTTAGTGTCTCCACACCGATGGCTATAGGATCAGTCATATTCATCATATGAGATGGATTAGATAGTGTTATTCTTTCTGAATAATTCGATGTCCTTCTCGAATATCGCACGAATAGGAATGTTTAGAACATATGTTTAAAGACTAGTGATCACTATATTATGATCTCATCATAATTCACTTAGTCATTGCACATGCTCATGAACTTCATTGCAAACATCACACAAGAATGACAATGAATAAATTTCATTTCAATGAACATAAACAAGAAACATGAAAGTGTGATTGGCTTATAGGCCACATAATATCCATCAGTCCCTTCATAGAGAATCTAACAGCCACAACTTAAGGTAAAGGATGTGATGTCTAAATAGAGGCTTGGCCTAAGATGGATTATCCATATCAAAAGGTGACTTGATCTAACAGCTATGCCAATTTCTCCAAAAAAAATACACTATCTCTCCTTTTGAAAAAAAAATAGATAATCTCAATTAATGGAAACTTTTCAAAGTTGTTTCTTGAATATCTTGAGTTATTTGTGTTCTACACTCATTTCTGCATCAATTGAGCATTTCCAATCTAGATTTGATGAGAGAATCATGAGAATTCACTTATTGAACTTTAATTTTTTGTCAATAGCGCACTGGGAAAAAAGCCTTGATTCAAAGGTTAATTGGGTAATTTTCTTATTTATTTCAGGTTCCTTCAGTCTCATTTCCATTGAGTCAAACGATGAATAGTTTATTAAGATACTTTCATTTTTTAAATATTTTCTCTCTTTGCATGCACGTTTCTCTCTTTGATTTTCTTGTTATTTAACTTTGATTTGCATCACTTTTGAATCATTCAAAATATCTATCTAATATAAATATGTAAATTATCCCTAAATTCCCACCCCATTTCATATTTCAAATTTTCAAAATTCTAAAATATCTCAAAGTCAACTTGAATTCTTCATTGATTTCAATATTAAATCACAAATTAAACTTAGATTAATCATTAATTAAGTGAGTTCAAGATTTCTTAGATGTGTGATTGTCTATTCTCAATGACTACATGAAATCAGCTTATCCCACCCAAAGGAGATGGGAGCTGGTTATTAAGGTAAGAGATATTTAAGAGAGCACCCACCAAAAGATAATGATGGACATTGACGGAAAGTTTTATGCGGTCGTTAAAACACACAAACGTCAGTCAAAAAAAATTTATAATTCCGAACTCAAGTATAGTGTAAAGATCGGGTCGATCCACAGAGAACACGA